>ML779848.1:88262-116326 GCA_009831015.1 Picea engelmannii | reverse complement strand
TGCATGGTGTATTGTGGTGTATTGGTGTAACTCTTATACTATTGTTCATTTATCATTGGATATAATTGAATGGTTTAAGTATAAGTTGAAAAAGGTTTTAAATTGTACTTGATATTGATTCACCCCCCTCTCAGTATCAACATCTATAGCATGGATGATGTAGGAAAATCACTCCACCTTAGAAACGCGCCAACATTCCAACACATCAAAGAACATTCAAGGAGGGGAGAGGCGCCAACCCTCTCATTTTCCCCTCATTTTTAAATTTAAAATGTAAAATTAAATGCAATTAAATGTTGTAAGGCTGGAAGAGCCAAGTCGATGACTTTGTGCAGGTAGGAGATAAGGTCGTCGTTAATGGATGACAGGTTGATGGGATCTAGGTTTGATTCAGACTAGATGGTCATTGCATGTAATTCAATGTAATTAATGAGTGTAGGTGTGTTGGAGGGAGAGCTCGAGGATCCCCTCTTTTGTAAAAGATATTTGTATAAAAATTCATTAGAAAGCTAGCATATAGAAGAGATGAGCGAGTAGAGAGCTCAAGAGAGGAGAGAACATTCTAGACATTGTTGTAGTCCGAGCTCAAGCATTGCAACTAGTATTCTGATATTAATAGAAAGGAACAAACTTCTATGTTTACCAATTCGTGTGTGGTGAATGCTTGTGAATGTCATCTATGTGTGTTTGTGAGTTTATGTTGTAGATGTATGAGTTATATTTCCATTTGTAGGGTGAATATATATTCCATTATATGTTTGAGAGATGTTGAGTTATCTCTGGGTTATTTAGGCTAAATGCAAGGAGTGCATGACAGAGTGTTGAGAACTCTGTGAGCCAACGCAAGGAGTGCGTATCTAAACTTTGCTTCAAGTTCAGATGAGAACATGCCAGGAGGGCACATCAGAATAGTTCACAATCTTAGAGAGGAGCCTCAAGGTTGTTGAACACCTTGGAGGAGAGAGAGTGTAGAGGAGGAACAAATAAATATAATCGCTAAAGATTTTGTAGAGTCTTCCAGGAGGGCATTGAGCAGGTGAGAGGAGTGCACAGGTGAAATTTGTTTGAGTTATGAAAAGAGGAGTGTCAAGGAGAAGACACTCACAGAGTTACTGAACACTATGTAAGCTCAGGAAGGAGTGCTTGAGCAGATGCTTCCAAGAGGGCACAGATATCCCTTCAAGGAACAAGGGACAAATACCTTTGAGGTCCGAGCAGTCAAAGCTCAAGGTGAAATAAATTTGTTGAATACTCTGGAGGAAGACATGTGCAATGAGTGCACCAGGCCAACACTTAGACAAGTGTTGAAAGGATTCATTTGAAATACTTTGTCGAGTGCAAGGAGAGCCTGGAGGTGTGAACTTGGTTCAAGTTTCAAATGTTGGGAGGAAAATCAAAAGATGAGACTCAAAGTAGTCAAGATCGCAGGAGAAGGCTCAAGGAAAAAAACCTTTGAACACTTAGAAATTTTTCGAAATTTCGGGAGAAAGTGCAAGCTTAGGAGGAGGAGAAACAACAACCATCAGATCTATTGTTGAGAAAGAGATATGGGTTGTTGGATTCCATGTCCAGACACCTAGAAGAGTGTGTAGGAGGAGAACATATCTTGGCCGTTAGATCTAAGCATGTGGATCAACAAGAATTGGATCCAAAGGAGGGAGGACTTGCGAAGTCTCGAAGTCCCACCGAGGAAAGGGACCGTCCATATTCTAGAGAGACAGGTGGCAGTAGATTGAAGGGTCTGGGAGGTAGATATATGGAAGATCTGCATGGAGTAGAACCTGAAAATGTCGAAGCTCCAAAGAGCGGAGTATACCTTGATCCTTGATCATCAAGAGACAGGTGGAAGTAGATCCGAGAGTTCCCGGGAAGGAACTTCAAAAGAATCAATGTGGAGAAAAGTGAAATCTTCACGAAGTCGTGAATGGTGAAGAAGATCTAGACCATTAGATCCAGAAGGACGCATGTTGGAGATCCACGTATTTTAGAGGAGAAGTACTCCGGAAGAAACTGGGTGTAGTGTTGCGACAATTACCCGAAGCATTGGAGCCTGAAATTTGAGAGGATCGTTGATCCTTGCGTCGGTTATGTTCGCAGTTCAGGGTTTAGAGAGTTTGGCGGTGGCTACAGTTGAAATAGTCAAAGCCCAGAGTCTGGAGTTCCCAAGAGATTAAGCCTTGGGTCATATCCTAAGGTCACATGGAGAGAGGGACTAGTGGAAAGAAGCTAGCACCCGTTGGTGTTGAGATTTGAACAGGGGCTTACCAGGAGCCCATGGGTTACTTAATGCCTACACCTTAGGGAGAGAGGGCCTGTGTAAATTGGTTTGGTGTCTATCAGAGGCCTGAAGAGTCAACTGAATCCTTGATTGGAATGATCCTAGACTGGGAGGTTGTGCAGCCCCGAGGGAGAGAATGGGGGTGTGCGCCAAGTGGTATCAAAGCTTGATTTTTTCTACAGATCATAGGCAAAGGTGAGAAGGTGAAAATGAGATAGTATGATAACATCAAATGGTATCATAAGCTTAATTTCTTCTTTAGACAGCGGGTGAAGGAGGAGACAAAATGTGATGCTCTATAAATATTGTTTTAAGGCATGCAACAAATTGTAGGCAACTAGGAGGGTTGGAAGTGGAGAAGGAAAATGGATACAAATGGCCATAAGCATGGTCAAGGAAAGGACCCCCAACAGAAAAGTAAAGAATAAATTGACAAGGATCTCAGTGAGATAAGATAAGAGATGGAAAGGATAACATTGAAGATGTAGCAGGAGGAAAAGGTACATTGGTGGTATGAATGGCCTCTGAACATGAAGGAAAAATGGCATGTTGAAAATATGTTGGCCAGAAAGAAGGAACATGTAGTAAGGAGTTGGCTAAGGCATGCTGAAAACCTCAGTGACACAGAACATGAGATGGTTTACATCTGTGAACCATAAGTTGGGAGAACCCTCAGTGATGAGGAAGAGAGATCAGTTAAAGGTCTCATAAACTGTCAGGAGGGAAGAGATGTATTTTCAAATTTCCAGGTGGGTAATGAGCTAAGATCAGAGGATGTCATGAACTTCTATAACGACAATAATAGAAATTCAAATTGTCGGGTGGGAAATGAGATGAGATTAGTTGATATCATACTATTCCAATAGAGCAGAGGATAAATCCTATATTTCTAGGTGAGAAAGGGAGAAGAGATGAACTCAGCTGAGAGTTTAGATCAACAAGGTGTGATGATGGAGGAGGATCAGAGGTATGTTCTGGTCATTAGGGGAATTGAGATATTTCTGCCAACTAGCCAAGTGACTGTCCATCTTCTAGAGAGACAGGTGGTAGTAGATCGAATGGTTCCGGAGGTAGAGATTGAGAAGATCTGCGTGGAGTAGAAGATGAAATTGTCGAAGCTCTGAAGAGTGGAGTAGACCCTAATACATGATCATCACGAGAGAGGTGGCAATAGATCCGAGAGCTTGTTGGAAGGAACTTCAGAAGAATTAGCGTCGAGAAAGGTGCAATCTTCATGAAGTCGAAAAGGGCATAGAAGATCTAGACCATTGGATCCAGAAGGACATGTGGTGGAGATCTGCATGTTTCAGAGGAGAAGTGATCTAGAATAAATTGGGTGCAGTGTTGCGAGAATAACCCAAAGCACTGGAGCCCAAAATTAGAGAGGAAATTTGATCCTCACACCGGTTATGTTCGCGGTTAATGGTTGAGAGATTTTGGCGGTGGCTACAGTTGAAACATTCGAAGCCCGTATTCTAGAGTGCCTAGGAGATTAAGCCCCAGGTCATAGCCCTAGGTCATATTGAAAGAGGGACTAGTGGAAAGAAACTAGCACCCATTGGCGCTGAGATTTGAACAAGGGCTTAGTAGGAGCCCACGGGCTACATAAAACCTATGCCTTAGGGAGAGAGGGCCTATGTAAATTGGTTTGGGGTCTATCAGAGGCCCAAAGAGTCAATCTGACAGCTTTATTGGAATGATCCTAGACCGGGAGGTCATGCGGCCCCAAGGGAGAGAATGGCGGTGTGCGTCAAGTGGTATTAGATCTTGGTTTTATCTGCAGATCGTAGGCAAAGGTGAGAATATGAAAAGGAGATAGTCTAATAACATCAAATGGTATTAGAAGCTTAATTTCGCCTGTAGACAGTAGGTGAAGGAGGAAACAAAGTGCGATGCTCTGTGAAGATTGTTGCAAGGCATGAAGCAAATGGTAGTCAGCCAGGAGGGCTGAAAGAGGAGAAGGAAAATGGTTACCAATGGCCATAAGTTTGTTAAAGGAAAGGACCCCCAACAGAAAATTAAAGAATAAATTCACAAGGAGCTCAGTGAGATAAGAGAAGAGATGGAAATTCTAGCATTAAAGATGCAACAGGAGGAAAAGGTACATTGGAAGTACGAATGGCCTCTGAACAAGAAGGAAAAATAGTTTGTTCAAAAGATGTTGTCCAGAAAGAAGCAACAGGTAGTAAGGAGGTGGTTGAGGCATGATGAAAACGACAATGACACAAAATAGGAGATGGTTTAAATCTGTGAACCAGAATTTGGGATAACCCTTAGTGATGAGGAAGGGAGATTAGTTAAAGGTCTCATAAACTGCCAGGAGGGCAGAGATGAATTTTCAAATTGCCAGGTGGGAAATGAGATGAGATCAGAGGATGTCATGAAATTCTATGAGGGTAGTAATGGAAATTCAAATTGTCAGGTGGGCAATGAGTTGAGATCAGTTGATCTCATAGACTTCTAGTAGAGCAGAGGATAAATCTTATATTTCTAGGTGGGAAAAGGAGAAGAGATGAACTCAACTGAGAGTTCAGATCAACAAGGTGTGTTGATGGAGGAGGATCAGAGGTTTGTTCTGGTCATTAGTGGAATTGAGATATTTCTGCCAACTAGCCAAGTAGAGGCTAGCATAAGTGTTGCAGCTACAGAACTAGAAGGATAGCCAATGCAAACTATCATAAGGGAGGAAATGGAGCAGACACTGAGGTACTCCCATGTAGGAGAAGAAGATGAGAATTCAGATAAATGGCTCAAAAATTTCATCCAAGAAGTTGAATTGGAGATGAATGAAGCACTGGATTCGACAGCATAAGAGGAAGAAAACAACATAGACTTTGTTCATCTATGTGAGGAACTTGAAGCCCTGGAGAGAAGGGTAGCAGTGCAAAGCCTACAAATCCAACAAGCTAAGTTGGAGACAGGTGAAGGAGCATACCTTCTTGGGGAAATGATGGAGGAAGATGGAGTAGAGGAGATGACATAATTCCATCAATCAAAGGAGGAAGTTGAGCAGCATCTCATTGATGAGACTTCAGAACTAGATTCTGCAGTAGGGTGGAAAGATAATGCCACATAAGAGGAAAAAAACATGGGGGATCAAGATGATCTACCCATTGATAAGGAGGGAGTGCAACAGAGAAGAATACATAAGGAGAACCATCCAACATAGAAAATATATAGGGTAATATAGGAGATAAGAAAGTTGATGGAGAGGTCAACAACATAAGCATTCGGCAAGGGGACGTTGAATAAAAGGAAGCCTACAAGAGAAGAAAGGAAGCAACAATGGTAGCATCAAAGAAGAGGAGCAAGAGGACAACTCCAAAGGAGATTTTTGGATCTAGGAGGATTTCAACACCGGGACACAGGAGCTCATGATTTTCCCAGCAGTGGAGTATGATGCAGGAGCATCGCTCCACCTCAACAATGTGCCAGGATTCTAGCACATCAAAGTGCATTCAAGGAGGGGAGAGGCATCAAACCTCTCATTTTGCCCTCATTTTTAAATTTCAAATGTAAAATTAAATTAAATTAAATGTTGTAAGGATGGAAGAGCCAAGTTGATGACTTTGTGCAAGCAGGAGATAAGGTTCCCTTTAATGGATGATAGGCTGATGGGATCTAGATATGATTTGGACTATATGGCCATTGAATGTAATTCAATGTAATTAATGAGAGTAGGAGAGTTGGAGGGAGAGCTCGAGGATCCCCTCTTTTGTAAAAGACCTTTGTATCAAAATTCATTAAAGAGATAGCATGTAGAAGAAATGAGCAAGTAGAGATATCGAGAGATGAGAGAAGAGTCGAGACTCTGTTGTAGTTCAAGCTCAAGCATTGTAATTAGTATCCTGATATTAATAAAAAGAAACAGACTTCTTTGTTTACCAATTCCCGTGTTGTGAATGCTTGTGAATGTCATCTATGTGTGTTTGTGAGTTTATGTTGTAGATGTATGAGTTAGATTTCCATTTGCAGGGTGAAGATAGATTCCTCTATCTGTTTGAGAGCTATTGATTTATCTCTGGATTGTTTAGGATAAATGCAAAGACTGCATGACAGAGTGTTGAGAACTCTGTGAGGCAATGCAAGGAGCGTGTATCTGAACTCTGCTTCGAGTTTAGAGGAGAACGTGCTAGTAGGGCACATTAGAATAGTTCACAATATTATAGAGGTTCCTCAAGGTTGTTGAACACCTTAGAGGTGATATTGTGTAGAGAAGGCCCAAAGAAACAGAATCACCGAATATTCTATAGAGCTCTTCCAGGAGGTCATTGAGTAGGTGCAAGGAGTGTGCACATGAACTCTATTTGAGTTCTGAAATGAGGAGTTTCAAGGAGACAACATTCAAAGAGTTATTGAACACTCTGTAAGCTTAGCAAGGAGTTCTTGAGTAGAATTTTCCATGAGGCCACATATATCCCTTCGAGGAACAAAGGAACAGAGACCTTTGAGGTCGAAGTAGTTTAAGCTCAAGGTGAAACATAGTTTTTGAATACTCTGGAGGAAGACTTGTGCAAGGAGTGCACTAGGCCAACACTTAGACAAGTGTTGAAATGAGTCATTTCAAATACTTCTTCGAGCACAAGGAGAGCGTGGAGGTGTGAAATTGGTTCAAGTTTCAAAGATCAGGAGGAAAATTAGAAGTCGAGAATCAAAATAGTTGAGCTCGCACGAGAAGGTTCAACGAAAAACACCTTTGAATACTTAGAAATTTTCCCAAATTTCGGGAGAAAGTGAAAGCTTAGGAGGAGGAGCAACAACAACCATCTGATCAGCTATAGAGAAATAGATATGGACCGTTGGATTCCACGTCCAGACATCTAGAAGAGCATGCAAGAGGAGAACATAAATCAGTCGTTAGATCTGAGCACATGGATCAACAAGTGTTGGATCCAGAGGAGGGTGGACTTGTGAAGTCCCGAAGTCCCACCGAAGAAAGGGACCATCCATCTTCTAGAGAGACAGGTGGTAGTATATCGAAGGGTTCAGGAGGTAGAGCTTCGAAATATCTACATGGAGTAGAAGCTGAAACTATCGAAGCTCCGAAGAGCGGATTAGACCCTGATCCTTGATCGTCAGGAGATAGTTGGAAGTAGATACGAGAGTTCATGGGACGGAACTTCATAAGAATCAGCATGGATAAAGGTGCAATCTTCATGATGTCACTAAGGGTGGAGAATATCTGAACCGTTGGATCCAGAAGGATACATGGCGAAAATCCACATGTTTCGGAGGGGAAGTACTCGAGAATAAACTAGGTGTAGTGTTGCGACAATTACTTGAAGCGTCAAAGATCAAAATTAGAGAGGACAGTTGATCCTCACACTGGTTATGTTTGTGGTTCAGGGTTCAAAGAGTTTGGCAATGATTGCAGTTGAAATGGCTGAGGCCCAGATTTTGAAGCACCCAGGAGATTAAGCCTCAGGTTATAGATCGAGTTTGCATGGAGAGAGTGACTAGCAAAAAGAAGCTAGCACCCATTGGCATTGATATTTGAACAGGGTATTAGTAGGATCTCGCGGTTTACATAAAACCTGTGTCTTAGGGAGAGAGGGCCTATGTAAATTGGTTTGGGTTCTAGCAGAGGCCCAAAGAGTCGATCCGACTCCTCGATTGGAACGATCCTAGACCAGGAGGTCTTATAGCCCTGAGGGAGAAAATGGGGGTATGCGCCAATGGACAATCCATTTCATTTTTGTCACAATTCTTGAGTGTTGTAATAGACTTGAATAACTTGGAATCCACCTAGTGGTACCCTTTTCCACTATCCTTTGGTTATTTCTGAACTTGATATAATTCATAAATGTTCTTAGATTTATGTAATGTCTTCCCCATAAATATGCTTACATACCTCTAGAATCAATTTGCACATAGTGCATAGCTTTATTCATGTGTTGGCACTCTTTATCTTACATGCACCTTCATTTCTCCACCTTTGAAGTTCTTGTTGAAATTTTTAGTTGGTTGTCATTGATGACAACTCTTGAAGCAATTCTGGTAGCCTTGATGGTATGGTCATGGAACCCATAGTTGATATAGGAATAAAGACATTAATTTCAATTTATTTTCAAGTAATACTATCATAAATGGATAGTATAGATCATGATGTTTCTAGTGATAGGTGGAATTCCATGCGCTTCCTCACGGTTGAGGAGTTATGGCCTTGTAAAGTTGGAGGACCTCAGAGAATGATCTAGAATCCCCTAGAAGGTCAACAAGTCAACAAGTAGTTATAGGTCATTCATTATGGGTAAATTAGTTTCAACAATAATTTAATTAAGGGTAAAGTGGTTGCAACAAGAGAGTGTGGGTTAGCCCTTAAATAAGGAAAAAGGGGTAAAATAGTTACAAGATATCCCCTAAAGGAAATCATTTGGGAAGTATAAATAAGAGATCAAGAGACTCCCACTTTCACCTATTGAGCACATTGAATATATATGGTGTAAAGTGTTATGGGTAGGTACTATTGACAGATCTAAAGTAGTGAGTCTGAGGCAACATAACTCAGTGAAGAGAGAAGGTGCAAGAGTTGAAGGGACGAAGTTGAGATTACAGTTTAGGTTTTTTCTGAGGCTATCCATGAGATGAATTGAAGGAAGAGTGAAAATATCCATGAGTTGCAGTGAAATAAGAGTGTGGGAATCTGCGAGTTGCAGTGAAGGAAAACATAAACTCTCAGATAAGAAAATAAATATGTGGGTTGTATAGACATTAGGGCATGGACATATTTGAGCCACAGTGGGACAAACCGCGGAAGTAATAGGTTATGGAAGTGACAGTGATAGATGAGTAACATGTTGATTGATTCAATGGTAGTGATAGGTCGTCTACATTTATATTTCTAGGTGGTTGGATGGGGCACAGAAAGGGGGTTGTAGCCTAGGATATAATCAGACAGAGAAAGGATCAAGATCTAGGACAAAGAACAAAGAAGCTATGTAGAAATAGTCAAAGGCTCTCCTAAGAAGGAACAAGGCAAGAGAAACCAAGAAAAATACAACAAAGACACTCCACCACCCAGAAGATTTAGAATTCAGAATAAGAAGCGGTTAGCAATAAAGAGAAATGGAGAAGAAGAAGGATTTAGAAGAATGATACCATTCAGAAGATATTCCACCCCTAGGTATCAAACTATTTTTCTTGTTTTATGTTATTCATGTAATAATTTTGGACATAAAGTTGTGAACAATACCAAGAGAAAAAACAACTATGAAGGATACACAAGAAATGGTTATCCAAGAAGGTCTTATGAAGCACAGAGAAGAAGCTAAAACAAATTTGAATCCTTGAGTGTTGAAGTAGAATGCTACAAGTGAAACAACTTGGAACACATAGAGAAATGTTGTATATTTATTGTTCCTCCTAGAGAATCAAAATAGAATATCAACAGTCACGGGCATGAACCACAAAGGATATCGATAAATAAGTAGGATCAATTCAACACTAATGAATGCACGCTCACCTTGTAAGCTCAACATAAGAAATGTGGATGGTATGTGGACAGTGGTTGTTCAAAGAAAATGATAGGTGATAAGGAAAATTTTCTAACATTGAAGAAGGAAAGAGATGGATCAATTTCATTTGGGAATGACAACTCAGCAAAAAATTATAGGAAGAGGCACAGTTAATCTTGGAAACAAGGATGTTAGGGAAAAAAATGTTCTACTAGTTGAAGACATGAAGAAAAATTTTCTAAGTGTAAGTCAGATGTGTGATCAAGGACACATACTTATGTTTGACTCAGAGAAATGTGAGATATGGAAAGCATGATCAGACAAGTTGGTATCTACAACTGTAATAACTCCAAGCAACATATATGTACTAAATGAAATTGGAAAGGAGATGTGTTTACTTGGAAAGGATGATGAAAGTTGGCTTTGGCATAGAATAATGGGTCACATAAACTTTGATAATCTCATCCAAATCAACAGAAAGGAAGTGGTAAGAGAAATTCTTGAGATCTCTAAGCCAAGAAATACTCTATGCAAGCATTATCTACATGGAAAAAAAAATAGGACCAAGTTCAAATATAAGGATTACTCCACATCAAAACCATTAGATATTGTGAATACAAACCTATGTGGACCAACAAGAACAAATGGATTGAATGAAGAACAATACTTTATGTTATTGGTTGATGACTGTAGTTTTCTTTCTTAGGAACAAATCAGAGGCATTTGAACACTTCAATATATACAAGGAAATGGTTGAAACTGAAATAGAATAAAAAATTAAGTGTTTTAGATCATACAATGAAGGATATTTTACATCAAAGGAATTCATAGATATATCTAGTGAACATGGGATAAAGAGACAGTTCTCAACAGCCAGGAAACCTCATAAAAATTGAGTTGTTGAAACGAAGAACATAACAATACAGGAAATGGTTAGAACCATGTTGAAATATTCCAAGTTAAATAATGACTTTTGGGTAGAAGAAGTACATACAATAGTTCATATTCATAATAGATGAATGCTAAGAAATAACAATGATAAAACTCCCTACGTGAAGATGGTAGGATTGGAAAATTTGACTCTCGAGTTGATAAAGGCATACTATTTGGGTACTCAAGAAAAACAAAAGAATGCAAATGCTTCAATATAAGACTCAATAGAATAGGTGTTATAAACCTAATTTTCACCCAACCTGCATACCTGGCCTCTGGCCCTACTAGTTGCCAATTTCTTGAGCCAAGCTCTTCTAAAAAGCCCTCTTTTTTGAGCCACACATGCCCTGGCCTTCTCCAGCCCGCATATGCACACATCCATATGCTTACAAGCCTTCTACATCACGTGTATACTAACAAAAGCACAAAAAACAAAAAGTTGCAGATGGGAAACAGAGTTTTGGGAAATTGCTAAAACCATTTCACTGCCTATGGCCAGTCATTCAACCGGATAACTACCTATAAAAGAAGGGGTAGGGGTACCATTTGAAAAATAGGAAGAAGATTATAGAAACTCTGCCCAAATGTATCCCCCCTTTGCTCCAATTTTCTGCAATTGTATTGTGAGGTTGAGTAGTTGACCAACTACTCAACCTCACAATACAATTGTAGGAAATTGACGAAAAGGGGGGATAAATTTGGTCAGAGTTTCTATACTCTTCTTCCTCTTTTTCAAATGGGACCCCTACCCCTTCTTTTATAGGTATTTATCTAGTTGAATGACTGACCATAGGAAATCAAATTTTTTTAACCATTTCCCGAAACTTTGTTTCTCATCTGCAACTTTCCATTTTTCGTTCTTTTGTCAGTATACGCATGTTGTAGAAGGCTTGCAAGCATATGGATGTGTGCATATGTGGGTTGTATAAGGCTAGTGCATGTGTGGCCCAAAAAAGAGGGCTTTTTAGAAGATCTTGGCTCAAGAAATTGGCAACTAGTAGGGCTAGAGGCCAGGTATGCAGGCTGGGTGTAAATTAGGTTTATAACAATAGGGGAAAGCATCAATGTGAAAATTGATGAAACAAATGGATGAAGAAAAGAACAAGGAAGAAAATATTCAATGGAACAAGATCATGAAGAATATTTGAAAGAAGAAGAATTAGATTAATAAGAAGAGAATTCAAAGACATAGCAAGAGAAACAAGATCTTCAGGAACCTCAAAAGACACCTAGTACATGAGTGCAGAAAAATCATGCACTAGAACAAATCATTGGGAATAAATATGTAGGAGTTGAAACCTAAAGAAGAATATGTTCACCAGAACAACACCTAGAACTGTTATCCACAATTGAGCAAAGTAGATTTGAAGAATCCAACAAGGATGAATATTGGATCAAAGTTATGAATGAAGAGTTTGACTAGATAGAGAAGAATGATACATCAAAACTTGTTCCAAGGATGAAGAAGGAAAACGTGATCAGTTCAAAGTGGTTCTTCAGAAAAAAATTGAATGAGGATGGATAGTTTACTAGGAACAAAAAAACATTGGTATGTAAAGGATACACTCAGGTTGAAGGTATAGACTTTAAAGAGACATTTTCCCCAGTTTCCATAATGGAAGGAATTAGGTTGATTCTAGATTGCAGGTTGAAGAAGTCACTATATGGTCTCAAACAAGCCCCCATAACATGGTATTAAATACTTGATAGGTACTTACAACAACAAGGGTTCAAGAAAGGAAATGCATAAAACAATCTCTACATAAAGGTAAATGAAGATAGTATCCCGATAATTGAAGTGTATGTTGATGATATTATTTTTAGAAATGATGATGACAGGATGAGTCAAAATATTTCCAAAGACATGCAAAATAAGTTCGATATGTCATTACTTGGAGATATGTCCTTCCTTTTGGGACTACAAATATGTTAGAGAGACAAAAGTATCTTCATCTCTCAGACCAAGTATATCGAAGAAACGCTAAAAAGGTTTGGAATGGAAGATTGAAAACCATTCAGTACTTCTATGAAGACCAGTTGCAAGTTAAGTAAGGATGATGATTCTAAGGATGTCAACCAAAGACAGTAAAAATCAATGATTCAAAGATTACTCTATGTAACAGCTTCTGGACCAGATGTGATGCAGGCAGTTGGATAGGTTGCAAGGTTCCAGGCAGCACCAAAGGAATGACATGTTATGGAAGTGAAGAGGATATTCATGTATCTCAAAGGTACAAAAGAGTTTGGTATATGGTATCCAAAAGGGAATGATCTATCTCTTGTTTCCTATACAGATGTATATTCAGAAGGTTGCATTGATGATAGAAGAAGTACAAGTGGAGCAACCTCTTACTTGGGTGAGTACCTGGTATCATGGTCGAGCAAGAAATAGTCATCAATATATTTATTTACAGCATAAGAAGAGTATATTGCAGCAACAAAAACATGTTGTACTCAAGTTATATGGATGAAACAAAATTTGAATAATATACAGGTTGAGAATGATGAGCATATTTTGATATTTTTTGATAACACAAGCACCATCAATATCTCAAAGAATCCAGTGATGCACTCCAAGACAAAACATATTTCAATCAAGTTTCACTTTCTATGGGAACAGGTTGCAGAGAATAACATCAAGGTCAAGTATATTGGGACAAAAGAGAAAATTGAAAATATCTTCATCAAACCTCTTCTAAGGGATACCTTTGAGTATCTTCGATAGAAACTTGGAGTAGCTTCTATCCCATAGTGAATTTTTGAATTATTTTCATATATGTCATGGATTTAAAAGAGGAAGCACCATAAAGAGAAAATGGAAAATAGAAATATATGAATCTTGTAGATAGGAGGAGCAACCCAAGGGATAGTGCAGATAGGAGGAGCAACCCCAAAGGGAAATTACCATTTTCCATTGATGTCAAAGGGGGAGAGAGAGTAATCAGAGGCATGGAAATGGAGAGAAATAACAGAGGCATGATCACAAGAGGAGAAATGGTCATAGGGGGGGATGAGCATAAATGTTTCCATGACATCATCATTTCATCAGAGTATTGCCATCAATGCCAAAGGGGGGTATTGTTCAAATTTTGAGTTGGTTTTCATTTATGTCAACCCTTGAAGAAAGTCTGGTATCAAATTCTAGTAGCCCCAACAGTATGATCATGGAACTCATAGTTGATCAAGGAATAAATACATGAAGGTCAGTGCATTTTCAAGTAAGACTATTGTAAATGGATAGTACATGTCATGTTGTTTCTGGTGATAGGTGGAACTCCACGTGGATCCTCACAATTGAGGAGTTATGGCCTTGTAAAGTTGGAGGACCCTAAAGAATGATCTAGAATCCCCTAGGAGGTCAACAAGTCAAAAAGTAGTTACATGCCATTCATTATGGGTAAAGTACCTGAAAAAAGAATTTAATTAAGGGTAAATTGGTTGCAACAAGAGAGTGTGGGTTAGCCCTAAAATAAGGAAAAGGGGTAAAACAATTACAACCTATCCCCTAAAGGAATTCCTTTGGGAAGTATAAATAAGAGATCAAGACACTCCCTCTTGCACCTATTGAGCACAATGAATATATATGTTTTAAATTTTTATTGGCAGGTACTATTGATATATTTGAAGCAGTGAGTCTGAGGCAGCGAAATTCAGTGAAGAGAGAAGTTGTAGGAGCCAAAGGGACTAAGTTGAGCTCATAATTTAGGTTTTTTCAGAGGTTATCCATGACGAGTTGTTGTGAAGGAAGAGCGTGAACATATGTGAGTTGCAGTAAAAGAAGAGCGTGAACATTCATGAGTTGCAGTGAAGGAAAATGTGAACTCTCAAAGAAACAAAGAAATATGAGGGTTGCAGAGGCATTAGGGCATGGAAATCCACAGGTTTACAGAGTACATGACAAAAATATGTTGAGAAAAACAAATACTTGAAGATCAAATCCATCAAGTCATTACAGGTTGAGAGATACGATTTATTGTGTATGTTAAGGTCTATATTAAGTAGTAGTCTAGCACAAAAATTTCTTATTAGTTCATGAGTATTTGTCTCGGAAGACATTATTATGGATCTCGGTATGAGGTTTTGAGGCAAAAAGTTTGAGTGGTAACATTTGATGAATTACAACATCAATGACAGGTTATGGTAGTGACAGTGACATATCAGTAATAGGTTAATTTATTCAGTGGTAGTGATAGGTTGTCTACATTTATATTTCTTGGTGGCTGGATGGGGCAAGAAAATGGGGTTGTAGCCTCCTTCCAATTGGTGTCGGAGAATCAGGCAGTTGGATCTTCCTTCAGGTTGGAGCCTGAAAACTAGGGGGTTGTAGCGTACTTCCATTTGTAGATGAAAAAAAAGGAAGATGGTGCTTCCTATGAATGTATTTCTTCTAACATATAAGAAAATCATTCTGTGGTTTTTTCCCGCATTGGGTTTCCATGTAAACTTCTGGTGTAATGTGTATTTGTGAGATGTTGGCCTTATCTCCAAGTTTACCCTATATTTCTCTTTCTCATAAGATAATATTTTAACTTGACAATCTTTTTTAGTGTAGATGTGATCACATTGTACTACCATATATGTACATTGACATCCTTTAGAGTGAATGGACTTTCATTATTTCATTCACTACATGATATACTCTTATGCCTAGATTCCATTGAGGACTATGTTTAACATGAGTGGATTTCCTGTAGTGGCTTCCCAAGACTTTATGGCTTCTTATAGTCTCATATATTAACACTCTTTAGTCTTTACCTTTGATATTCTTGTGAGATATTATTGACATAGAACCCTTTGGTTGAGTTCCTATGTTCACCTTTAACCAAGTTCAAATCCTTTCACCTGCTAAAAAAACTTCCTCTCCATATATCCATGGCACCCACTGCACCTATGTTATCATAAATACAAAATGTATCCCTCTTACTCAACATGCCCAATTGGTATGCATAATTGTGAGCTGGAATTTCTTTTCCAGATCATAGTTCCATTGGAATTCTTCCACATTGCACACCAAGTCTACATGCCTTCAACTGGAAGCCTCCTCAAGCAATCAATGTACATCTTGAAGAATTGTCTGCCTTGTTGTTATTATTTACAAACATCTATAACACTTTATCTATTTTAGTTATAATCATAACATCTAAATCAACATTTGTTAGCTAAAACCATAATACACAATTTTGGTAACATGCGCACAATTTTTCCCCTTTATGGTCACCAAAAATATTATTTTTGACTTCCTATGAATTATGTTTCTCATCTCATAATTTTGTGTGATTACATGGACTTGTTTTTCCAATACATTTCCAATTATTGTTTTCTTTCTCAATTTTGAGTTTTGAGCAGAAATTTATAATTATTTGATTATTACACAAAAAATCCTTCAACTGGGTGCAATTTTTAAGTGTTCTTATGCATCCTTGCACCTACTCATTTTGAAATTTGATAGTGTTAGCACAAATTTTTGATAGAAGGGTGTTTTTTCCCTTAGGGAATAACCCCTTGGTGAAAAAATGCAGGAAGGAGGTGCTTGCGCAACCCACTTTGCGACTTTTATCCTAAGTTCTTGAGCGATCTGATGTTTTGGTGCGTTGTGCTAAGGAGCACACAGATCTCAGTGGTTGAACATGGCATGCTCAAATCTATGGTCTGTTGACGATTAAATTCACAATGATTTTTTTATCGCAAAGATTTGCTAAAGCCTATTATTATAAAAGATAAATAATAGTAGTAGGTGAGACCCCCTTGTAGATTGAAGATCAAATCTGGTGCTTATTTGATGTTATGCTACCGTTCAACACTGCTTTCATGGTTGACGATATCTTGTTTTATTGGAAATGGATTAGGCATATTATACATGGTCCCCTTGTTGTTCCAATCTTGAGTTTTATACCGATGTTTTTGTTGTCTATTCTTGGATCTATTACTTGGGACACCTGCAATAGACATATGTTAGAAACAACAATTGAAAGGAAATTAGAAGGAGATTAAGAAATTAAAAGGAGAATATAACCTATGCTAACATGCTATAATATATGCATTTAAAATATTGTGGAAAATCCTAGATAACATATGATAGCCATGCGATTTATTGAGGTTTTATAGAACATGGTTGACATGCATTTCTGTATAGTGGAGATGGTAATATGTGATGTGGGTGGTGCTCTTGGAAATTAAAGTTTATTGGTGTCGATGCATGGTTCAAATTGGATGATTTGTTGATTAGTAGCTGGCATGTACTAAGAATTGAATGAACTTGTATTGTGGAGGTGATGTGCATTTACTGCACATCACCTCTACTCGTTCTGTTGGTCGCCACCCTAGTCGAGTTATTGTACAAACATTGTTGCATTGGTTATACTATGATTTCTCAGTAGGGAGAAACCACTTGGCCAACTCACATTTTAAGGAATTTGATTACAGGTATGTATTTTTTTTGCCCTTCATGAGTCTGCTATGGTTATGAAATGGATGTTGGCTCAAGTGTATTGGTCTGTGCCTTCCTTAAGTATTGCAACTATGTAAAATTGTGATTGTGAAATGAAACATTGATGATTCTCTCTGCAATGATGTTGAAGTCATAACATTACTGGTTATCCTGGGCGTTAGCACTCACAAGGGATCTTTGTTATCCTTGCTGGTTTAGTTGGAGGATCCTTGTTGTCTTGGTGGGTTATCTTCACGCTTTTGAATCGTTGTATTCAGTCTATGGGATTTTATGGGGTTTAATGATTGAATCATTGTGTCACCGTGCATTGTGCATTTTGGAATTGGGTTTTTTTCACTGCCAAGGGTCGCCCAATGAGTTATGTTGTACCTTCTCGGATGTGACTTCACCTCAATGTTGTGGTTTTTTGAATGAGGAGTCACGAGGGTTATACCTTGCACATGTTAGGTATCATTACTAGGCTGAGGTAGAACGAATAAATGGTCATTGTAAGTGTTAGTTTTTGGGGGGGCTGAATGGTTATTACAACCAGGATGACTGTAGGAACTGCATCCACTATATGTTTAGAATTGTCTGATTGTATAGGCCGAGTTTTACACAACATCATTGATTACAATTTGACTAAATCGAAGCAATATTGTATTGGAGTGATGGCTCTATAGGATGGATTGAGTTATTATTGTGACTATGTGTTTGGTCTCATAAAATGGAGATGTTTCATCATGGTGTTTTGGTGGTTTTTCATTGTGTATAATATGGATAGCTTGGGTTCCACACTCGGAAATAGTCACAGGGTTTTAAGCACGGTTTTGTGGCAATCTGGTTATTTGTTTTATGAATACAGACATGTTATTGATACCTCGTCATGTTGGATGGATGGACAAGATTTTAGAGTCACATGGAATTGGGATTATAAAGTGACAACATTACACTTGCATGATTGAATTATTTTGTTCATGGCTTATGTGGGAATGGTTACCATTTGAAGGTTGTTATAAAATGCAATGTATATGAATGAAAGGAACATAACTCCTTTCCAGATTGTGTGGAATGCATATTGTCTTGTGATGGTACTGTGTTGGACATTTGATTATGAAAAGTGAGCTAATTAAATACACAGTAATTGTTATTTGGTCACAATGATCGTTGGTTAGTGCATCTCCTTTCATAGAATGTTTTATGGATCACTTAATTAATTTTATGAACAATTATCATTATTTTTCCCTTCCATTATTTCATTTTCCACTAATTACAAATCCCTTCACCTTCCCATATTCATTTTTCACTCCATGGTTTATGATTGATTAAAAACAAGAGAATTTTGGTGTTAAAGTCGTTGAAAGTGGTAGTGTCTTGTTTGGATTATAGTGATGTTTTATTGTTTTGCTTCAGAGTTGATTGTTGTTATCATTGGGCAGTAACCATGTTATTTTCCCCCTAATTATATCATGTTTCTCTCAATACAAACCCCTCGCATATCCCAGATCCCTTTTTTCACCCCTTTCTCATTGATAAATAGTAAAACAATTTGTATAGATTGGACTGCATGAGTCTGATATATTGTTGAGCCAAAATCCATTTCATATTTTAAAAGAGTTATCATGTATGGTTAATTAAAAGATTATTTGCTAATCAATCATGCATGCAGGGATGAGATATTCAAATAAAAGGCTAAAAAAATAGGCCTATTACGCCTCTGTCAAAGAGAAGGACTAAAATACGATAGAATCAACAAAGGAAAGATGGCCTCACAACTAGAAAATATGGCTTTTGAGTTTTATTTTATCTATTATTGGTGACAGTTGACTTCTGGAATGTTTGGACAATATGTTTTATTGTGCATATATGAGTAATGTTTTCTTTGAAAATAATTCAAAATATCATGAGCTAAATTAATGAATGTGAATATATGGATGGGAGTCACAAGGAGGTCTGATTTTCTTAACTAATAGTTATGTTACAATTATCATAAGCTAATGGAGGTCACAAGGGGTCCCACCTACTAGTTATTATTTATTTATAACCCTTATTATAATTATTACTCTTCCCCCTAACTAAAGTTAGTTGTGTCTTTTAATCAACTTAACTAACGAGTTGGTTCAACTACTTCAACCAAACCTAATTTGTTTAAAAGGAAAAGGAAAGGGAGGAAGGAAGAGATAGAAGAAGAAGCATACTAAGGTTTTATCTTTGAGTTTTTGTTGAGATAGTTTAGTTTTCATTCATTCATTATTCATCACAAGCCTAATTCTATTTTATGATAGTTGGGTCTTATTGTAGACAACAATATTCAGGGATGAATCACATCATTCAAACACTTGTTTTTCAGAGGTGTTGATCTATCTTTGATAGTCTGTGTAGACTTGTTTGTTTGTGAATTAATTTTCATGACTGACAAAGGCTATTGTGTAGAGTCGAGTGGGAAGAAATTTGTGGCAAGTTGATCCATATTCTAGATTTTAGTTTTGGTTTTCTAGCAGAGGTACTTTTGTATGTTCCATCAGGGATGTCTAAGTTTGGATTTGGTCCAATATTTATGCATGAGATTTTGTAAATAAAATGACTCTTTGGTGAATTTGAATGGAATAAAGGATTTCTTTATGTCTCATCTGTCTTGATTATCATCTTGGTGAATTTACTTCTATCTTTACATTTATTTCAGCAACTGATATGTTAAGAAAATTACATAAAAATTAAATTTCCAGCAAGATTTGTGTTGATAAAAGACTAGCCTAAGCACTCGTAATTAATACTTGTGAGTTGGGATGATATTTTGTTGGCTATAAACATAGGTTGATATTCCCGTCTACTTTTCTCTAGCCAAGCAGAGTCTAAAAATGCTTGAGTAAGATTATTTCATATCTTTTCCTCAACATTCATTTGGCAACAATACTGGGGAGATCTTTGATATCTCTCCGGTTAATTTTTTTACTCGATTTTCAGCGATACATCTTTCTTTTGCTTAAATTGATTTTTTGACTGTTTTGTTATTAATAATTGTTCTTGTTGCGAGGAAGCCCAATCTTGACCCCGGTCTCGAAGACCAGACCAACATTTCTTTGAACTTGTTTCATACTTTTTTAGACACTGCCAGAACCTGTGTTGAGCTTAACCATTCTTGGGAAGCAATTGAACGAGATATTAGTACTCAAGAACAATTGGAGGCTAGATGTAGATAGCCTAGAAATCAACAGTAGCCCTTTTATTTCTTCAAGTTTTGGCCTTTCTTTCATGTCCTTAGATTCTCGTGCTTCTAGAAGAAGAAGAGGCTTGTCACCTAAAATCAATTATATTGCTGAAATAGGAAGAAGGAACATTGTGTTATCTGCCCAACAAAGTTCTCTAAGGAGAACTTTATCTGATTCATCCAGCTCATCTTTCTTTTCCTCATCTATCATCCACAAGATGGCATCTAGTGGTGGCTCTGGTGGCACTGGAAGCACTCCATCTTCTCAATCTTCATTATCATCAGTTATTGGTAGCTTATATAGCCACCATATCCCTATCGAATCCACTAAAAACCCCACCAAAGTCATAAAAAAGTATGGGCTTTTTCAGTTCGAAGAAGACACCACAACCACACTGTGGCATGTGTCCTCTCCTCTTAACCTGGCACCTGCTACTCGTCCACTTCCGAAGTTTAAAGAGAATTTGCCTAAGTTTTCAAGAAATAACATGGTCAATACAAATGAACACCTGGTGGCATTTTCTAATGCTTTTCAGAACATAGGAGCCAACGACAATGACACCTGCATGTGCTTGTTCATCAATTCCTTGGAAGGGAAGGTTGTGGCTGACTTCTTTGACCTTCCTCCTAAGATTCTATCTACATAGGAGGAATTAATCTGCTGGTTCAAATCCAGTTATGGGAAATATAAAATCCCAACTGAGAAGTTAAGGGAATACAATAACGTCACCTATAAATATGGTGAGACAATCAAGTCTTTCAACTTGTGTTTCACCAAATTATACAATCAAATCCCAGAACTTAATCTTCCCCAGAACCAAGCTACTTTCATGCATTACTACAATGCATTTCCTTCTCCCTACCATCATAGGCTTGAGGAAAAATCCATTGATAATCTTGGTTCCTCTCTACATAATTTATCATACTATCAAGAACAACTTGAAAGAACCGGTCTTCCCTAGGGAGAATCAGTTAGACAGACAAACATGTCCACTCTCTTACAACTAGTACAAGATATGAACAATCGTATGATAGAATTTGTGAGGAAGAGTATTGTCTCCCCTCTCACCCCTGGAGCTTGATCCTCTTCTGCACCCCCCTTTAGAAATTCGGTTGAAAGCAGTTTTTAGCCTAAAGCTATATTGCCTTGAAGTTGGTGTAACTTTTGTGAGGAACACCATGAAAAAATCACATGTGAGGTAAAGAATAATGCCAGAGATTAGATCTTTGGTAAAATACTAGAAGCTACTATCGTTGTCCTAGATTTTGCAGAACCAAAAGATGTTACGATTATCAATGCTAGGAACAAATCCTATGCTCCCAAAGGCAAATTTGATCCTCCTCACAGTTCTTCTAGCCCGAGCTCATCCTCAACTATTGCTACGCTCCAAGTTCCTAGGGTTCATGAGAATCGAGGAATCACTCCCCCTCTCCTTTCTTCCAATTACAATATCTTGAATCAATTGGCCAACATCAAAGTAGATTAAACCCTCCTAGACATGGTTTTCATGCCTGAACAACAGATGCATCTGAAACAATTCATGGAAGGAAAATCTTACGTTGTAGCCAACCTTTCCAAAGACGTAAGAGAACAGAATTCTTCTGTAAATAAAATAGGTGTACATAACTTTAGATACCTTGTAAGAAATCCCCCTTTTTATATTTCTGTAAAGATCATGGATACAATTGCTCATTGTTGCCTCATTGATGGTGCTTTGGGCCCAAGTTTGATGTTGAAGATTATTATGGAAGAGATATGCTTATCTTGTACAGATGAAAATGCTAGAAGCATTATCTCTTATAATAGTCTACAAAAAAATACCATAGGTGAGATTAAATATGTGACCTTAGTTTTGTGTGCTCATCCTGAAATAAGGACAACCCTCAATATTCCAGTAATCGATATGCTAGTAAGAAATTACTCAATCATCATAGGAATATATTGGCAAGCCTCAACAGGTGGATACCTCTCACTTGATGGAACACATTTATTTGTTCCTTGGAACAAAAAAAACATTATAGTCCTTAGAGAAGGAAGGATATCACCCTACATAGAGAGTGTCCCACATCCTAACATAAACTATATCGAAGAGGACTTAGGAGTGTATTCCATCTTTGTCGAAGAAGATAACATTACCATGGAACAAATCAATTTATATGATGGCATGTAGCACATTCACTTTGATTGTTCATGCTCAAATGAATGTAACATAGATGACATTATCTCGATTTCTCCTGTAGGAAAAATACATAAATTTTCTTACCGGTTGGAGTTCACTTTCACTAACAATTACACTGAATTCAAAGCCTTGTTATTAGGCATTGAAAACGTGTATAATCTTGGCTGTGGTCACCTTTCAGTTTTTGGGAATTCTGAGGTTGTTGTGAATCTTGTGTGTAAAATTTACTCTCCTAGCAACAAGTTGATGAAATGATACACCCAAACTATTTGGGCACTTATCTTGAACCTTTTATCTTTCAACATCACCCATGTTAAAAGGGAGTTAAACTAAATGGTTGATCGATTAGCATTTTTTGCAACCTCCCCTAATTGGAAACTTCTGCTACACAGACCTGATTGTACCTTCCAATCCCTATATCGCCTGCATTTTCCCAAAAATATAGAATCTTGTCAGGTCTTCCCTAATGATGAGAGCATTTGTGATTTTATTCAAAATGAACCTTTTAAGTCTAAGGAAATTATATCCATAGAAGATAAAAATATTCCTAAAGGCTTGACTCCTGTAGAGAGTTCATTTTCTTCGAGTGATGTAGGCAACAAGGAGAAACGAAAAGAAGAAGAGTTGAAAAGGAAGGTGGGTGAAATGATCTCCTTGAACATTTGGACACCTGAGACTCCAAAGAACATCAAAATAGGTGCCAAATGTTTATATGAAGAGAAGGATAAGTTTGTCAGGTTGCTTGGTGAATTTCAGGATGTTTTTGCTTGGTCTTATGAGGATGTTCTTGGTTTTTATCCTGGCCTTATACAATACGCCATCCCCATTTAGGAAGGCGTACAACCAATTAGGAAAAAACAAAGACCTATCAACCCTGTGCTAGAAGAAACTATTCGAAAGGAGTCGGAAAAACTTTTGAAGGTTGGAATCATGTTTCTGGTCAAATATTCTGAATGGGTCTCAAATCTAGTCCCCGTTCGGAAAACAACTGGTCAAATCAGATTGTGAGTTGATTTTTGCGCATTAAATCGAGCTAGTATAAAATATCACTTCCCTCTCCCTAACATGGAAATGATTTTGCAACAAGATGCAAGGTCACAAATGATGTCCTTACTTGACGGGTTTTTCAGTTACAATCAAATCAAGGTAAAAAGGGAATATAAATATAAAACCACCTTTATTACTCGTTGGGGTACCTTTGCTTATGAACGTAAGCCTTTTGGTTTATCTAATGCAGGTGCCACCTTTCAAGGAGCTACGAAATTATATTTTGGCAATTTGATTGGTAAGATCATTCAGATCTACCTTGATGACTTAACAATTTACTCTAAAATTCGATCAGATCATTTTGGTCATTTGAGAAAAGTTCTCATGTGATGTAGGAAATTTGGAATTTCTCTAAATCCTTCCAAGTCCATTTTTGGTGTTACCGAGGGCAAGCTCCTTGGACGTGTCGTCTTCGATTCAGGACTAAGCATCGATCTTGAAAGGATTGATGCTATCCTTAATCTTCATGCAAAATCATGACCAAGGAAATGAAAAACCTGTGGCTTACATGAGTCAAAGTTTGTCTGATGATGAATTTACATACTCTTTTATTGATAAACATGCTTTTGATCTTGTTAAGTTTGTTGAAAAGTTTCACCACTACATATTAGTTAAGCATACATTGGTAAAAGTCCCATTACCTGCTGTCAATTTTTTTATCTCACGGACTTATATTTCAGGAAATCTTGCACATTGGCTTGCCAAGATGCAGGAGCATGATTTAAATATCATGACTTCTACCAATATTAAGGGACGTGACCTGGGCCCTTCACTTGGATCAACATGCTTAGAATGGTGAAGAAATTGATGAAGAAGATAGTTCCCTTTCAGCTCTCTTTTACATTGACGATCAGATCCACCCTGTGTCTGAGCATCCTTGGTACAGGAATTTGGTTTATTATTTACAAAACCAAAGACGTTCGAACAAATTAGACACTCATCAAAGGAGAATACTTTTCCTTGAATCTGCAATGTATGTCATTATAGGAGACTTCTTATTTCGAAGATCAGTTGATGGTGTGTTTCTTTGTTGTGCAAATAATGAAGATGCACATAAATTGTTACAAGAAGCTTGTGATTCTTAAATCTCTTTCATTCATGTAGGAGGTCATTTTTCTGCAAAAACCATTGCTTTCAAGATTATTAGTAAAGGATATTATTGGCCTTTGATATTTCGTGAATCTTATGTTTTTTCGAGGTCTTGTGACAAGTGCCAAAAATTTGCTAGGAAGGAGCGCCTTTCATCCATGCCATTACAATCTGTCCTACCATATTTTCCCTTTTCAAAGTGGGGATTGGATTTTATTGGTCCTATTAATCCCCCTTCTCCAGTCGGACAATTTTTTATTTTGACATCCACAAATTATTTTACAAAATAGGTTGAATCTATCCCAGTTAAGCATTCCACAGATGATCAGGTAATTTCTTTCCTTGAAAATAATATTTTTTCCAGATTTGGTCTTCCATTATAATTTACTATAGACAATGGCCAAGATTTCATTTATGCTAAGCTGACTCAATTTCTAGCCAAGTTTGGGATTAAGCATTTCACCTCATCATCTTATTACCCCCAAGGAAATGGGTAGGCCAAATCTACCAACAAAAATATGGTAAGAATCATCAAAAGGCTCATCGAAGATAAGCCTCATCAGTGGCATACTCTCCTCACCTATGCCCTCTAGGAAGAAGCCCTCTTGCTAGTGGTTGTACTCCTTTTCATCTTTTTTATGGTCAAGAAGCCCTCTTGCCAACAGAGTTGGAACTTTCTTCCTTAAGGTTGATGCTTCAGATCGAAGAGATAAATTCTTCAGATGTTTCGTAAATGGTAAATGCACTAATAACTTTGGAAGAACAAAGGAGGTTTACTGTAAGGTCTCTCCTACAGAGCCTTATAAAACATAAGTTTAAATAGAGAAATGTTTTCCTAAATTCTTTACAATTTAATATTCAGCATATAACCATTTTACAATTTAATATTCAACATATAACCATGTTCAGCAGAATTAACATTTATGAGTAGGATGATAATAAACCACATAACATAGCATAATAATGAAAATACATACCTCCAACTGATGCTATTGTTGTTCTCCAACTCTGCCTAAATCTCTACCCAAAACTGACTAACCTCCTAGCCAGCTAGGAACAGCCTATCCATCTCCCTAGCTTCAGGATTCCTGATGGTTTCCTGGCCCCCGAGCCCAAAACTTCCAGCAACAGGTGCCCCCCTGTAACAGGCCTCCAAAATCCAACAAGTTCATCAAGCAAAAACCATCATTACAATCCTCCAGCAAGCTCCTCCATCCAAAAACCAGCAATACAGTCCTCCAACATGAAAATAATGCTCCCAAAACCCCCAAAAAGTCCCCTTCCCGAGTGTTTTCCCCTCTCTTATCCTCCTTTCCCCCCTGTCTCATTCAGCCCCTTCTCCCTCCATTAAACCTCACCCACCTTATCCCCCCCATTAAATCTCATCTACCTTATCCCCCCTTTCATAAATGTGTTCATCTCCCGATACAAAATAATAATTATCAATTTATTAATATCTCCAAATAAAAATTAATAATTTATTAAACTAAATTTCATTAAACAATTATTTAATCATGAAATTAATTAATTAATTAATTAAACCAATATACATTCAACAAATATTTAATTATGACAATTAATTATTTAATTAGTTAAACTAATATACATTAAATAAATATTTAATTATGATAATTAATTAATTAATTAGGGTTGTTACATTTACCTTGGATAATATTAAAAGGAGACAACAAACTGTTAAGAAGTATTTCAATAAGAGTGTCAAGATTGTCAAGTTCAAGGTAAATGAAAAATTCTTTCTATGGGATTCAGTTCACGCTGATAAGGGAAGACATTCAAAATTTCAGAAATTATGGCTAGGTCCTTTCAAGATCGCTTTTGTCTTAGGTACCAATGCTTACATTCTAAAATACTTACAGGAGCGATTGTTTTCCTATAGCACTAACGGTTCTCACCTAAATCATTACGTGGAACCAACTTGAAAATCTCTAATGTTGTCTGGATTTCATGTATTTTAGTAATATAGTTTTTTTTTTAGTTTTCGGTATTTTTTCTTTTCCTGCTTACAGTAGTTGATTTCCGTTTTTTTTGTTTTAAGCATTTCCTATTGTTTTTACCTTTCTGTCACTTTATTTCTGCTATTTTAATTTTCTGCAATTTTATTCTGTTGGATTTCGATTTTTGTCTTTTTTAGTTTAGTCAGAAATAAGATGTTGGATCAGTTATGCCACAGTGACACTTCTGCGAGATATTGTTAGTCAATAACAATCAAGCTTACACGATTGTTATGATGTTTTCCCTGAGGATACACTTGAATTTATTTCTACTTTCACTGTTGTCTTATAATGAGATTGGTTATCTCTCGCTTCTTCTTCCCATTTCTTCATCCATTTGAAGATAAAAGAGAAGAGCATTTATTTTTTCTCCTTGAATTAAGAGTTGATTCTGGTTGAATGATTATGCATACAGGGATAACCCCCCTCATACTTAACATTTTTCATGAGTTATTCCCAAATTCCCTGTCATTTTTCCATTAAATCCATTCACTTCCCCCTGTTGCATAATTATTCTGGTTACATCTTCTAAAGTTATTGTTCTTGGTCTGCAAAACCCTGAGTTCTGATTTCTAAATCTGTTGAAAAAAAAATCCATGTGGATTCGCTAGTTTGTTGACGATTAAATTCACAATGAAGTTTTGCCCGCAAAGTTTTTCTAAAGCCTATTATTATAAAAGATAAATAATAGTAGTAGGTGGGACCCCCTTGTAGATTGAAGATCAAATCTGGTGCTTATTTGATGTTATGCTATTGGTTAACACTGCTTTCATGGTTGATGATATCTTGTTTTATTGGAAATGGATCAAGCATATTATATATGGTCCCCATGTTGTTCCAGGCTTGAGTTTTATACCAATGTTTTTGTTGTCTGTTCTTGGATCTATTACTTGGGACACATGCAACAGACATATGTTGGTAACAACAATTGAAATAAAATTAAAAGGACATTAAGAAATTAAAAGGAGAAACTACCCTATGTTAACATGATATACTATATGCATTTAAAATATTGTGGCAAATCCTAGATAATGTAAGGTAGCTAGAGAGGTAGTTACGGGGGGCTCCTTTATCACTATCAAACTCTTAGGGTAGGGAAACACCATACAATGGATCCTATTATGGAAGGTATCCTCTCATGTTCACTTGCCTCTTCGTGGGGGCATCCTCCTATTGTGCTACCGCTCCAAATACAATAATTATCCTCATGCCCCATTACATTGTTTGAACCCCTTTATATAGTGCAACCATCACTTAAGAATATTCTAGAGGAGGAATCTTCTAGATGTAGAACCTTCTAAGAAGTCTTCTTACATTTATTATATCTAACTACCATAGTGGGCCGTATTTAATAATATAGTGAAGATAGTCCACCTTACATTGAATTGCCTCCACTATTATCACTATGGGACCTCCCCCCCCCCCAAAAAAAAAAA
>ML779848.1:42740-86566 GCA_009831015.1 Picea engelmannii | reverse complement strand
ATTAAATAAGGCCCACTATGGTAGTTAGATATAATAAATGTAAGAGGACTTCTTAGAAGGTTATACTTCTAGAAGATTCCTCCTCTAGAATGTTCTTAGGTGATGGTAGCACTATATAAAGGGGTTCAAGCAATGTAATGGGACATGAAGGTAATTATTGTTTTTGGAGCGGTAGCTCAATATAAGGATGCCCCCTCGAAGAGGCAAGTGAACAAGAGATGATCCCTTCCATAATAGGATCCATTGTATGGTGTTGCCCTACCCTGAGGGTTTGATAGTAATAAAGGAGATTTTTCATATTGTTCTTGTATATCTGTTGTGGTGATTTTGTATTTAGTCTTTGGTTCTTAACAGATAATATATGAGAGCCATGTGATTTATTGAGGTTTTATAGAACATGGTCGACATGCATTTCCGTATAGTGGAGATCGTAATATGTGATGTGGGTGGCTCTCTTGGAAATTAAAGGTTGTTTGTATCGATGCAAGGTTCAAAGTGGATGATTTGTTGATTACTAGCTGGCACGTACTAAGAATTGGATGAAATTGTAGTGTGGAGGTGATGTGCATTTACTGCACATCACCTCTACTCCTTTCGTTGGTCACCACCCTAGTCGGGTTATTGTTCAAACATTGTTTCGTTGTTTATGCTATGATTTCTTAGCAGGGAGAAACTGCTCATCGAACTCACGTTTTAAGGCGTTCAATTATAGGTATGTATTTGTTTGTCCCTTCATGAGTCTTATCTAGTTATGAAATGGATGTTGGCTCAGGTGTATTGGTTTGTTCCTTCCTTAAGTATTGCAACTATGTAAAATTGTGATTGGGAAATGAAACGTTGATGATTATCTCTGCAATGATGTTGAAGTCATGGTATTCTTGGTTATCATGGGTGTTAGCAGTCAAAATGGATCTATGTTATACTTGTTGGTTTAGTTGGAGGATCCTTGTTGTCTTGGTGGGCTATCTTCACGCTTTTGTATTGTTGTATCCAGTCTATGGGATTTTATGGGGTTTAATGATTGTAGCATTATGTCATCGTGGATTTTGCATTTGGGCATTGGGTTTTTTTCACTGCCAAGGGTAGCGCAATGAGTTATGTTGTTCCTTCTTGGCCATGTATTCACCTCAACGTTGTGGTTGTTTGACTGAGGAGTCACGAGGGTTATACCCTGCATTTGTTAGGTATCATTACTTGGATGAGATAGAACATTATTCCTCTGTTATGGCCTCTCTTTTCACAGGTTTTAATCACTTTGTCCACAAAGTAAGTTGGGTTGTTCTCTATGTATGTGTCATTAGTCTTTCAGGTTTTACCATTGAAAGGAGTCAACTCTAGTATTGTCTCGGAAGCAAACCCTTAACTCCTCCAGTATGAGGGTTTTATAAAGAATATTATCGGGCTTGTCTAGTTTACTATGGGTTATTGTGGATTGAAATGTATTATTGATTAATTTAAATGCAGGCTCACCCAATTGGTTATGTGACAATCGTGTGGATTTTAGTATCTAGTCATTGCCTGTGTTATTGAAATGGAAACCCTGCATCGATAATTGGATAGTTCAAAATAACACAGTCGCCCTCTTATGGTTGATAACCCAGTATTGTCTTTTGAGGAAGTTGCAGCCTCGCCTCATGTCAATGTGTGAGTATGTGTGGTTGCCACAGCATGGTAGGTCGGTGGTTGATGGTTTCGATAGTTCAAGTATAAGCTCAACATTTAATTGGTTGATTGGTTGATACATTGTCATTTTTTTTGCACTAAGGTTATTTTAATGTTTGATTTGGCATTGGTTACAATTGCTAAATAACGCTCACTCATACTGCATTTGTAGGTCTGGTGTTTCTACACAACGAATAAATGGTCATTGTAATTGTTAGTTTTTTTTTGTGCTAAATGGATATTACAACCAAGATGACTTTAGGAATTTCATCCACTATATGTTTACAATTGTTTGATTGTATAAGCCGAGTTTTAAACAACATAGTTGATTACTATTTGACTAAATTGAAGCAATATTGTATTAGAGTGATGGCTCAGCACGATGGGTTGAGTTATTATTGTGACTGTGTTTTTGGTTTTGTAAAGTGGAGATGTTGCATTGTGGTGTTTTGGTGGCTGGGCATTGAGTATAATATGGATAGCTTGGGTTCAACACTCAAAAATAGTCACGGGATTTTAAGCATGATTTTGGGGCAATCCAGTTATTTGTTTTATGAATATAGGAATGTTGTTGATACCTCATCATGTTGGATGGATGGCCTAGCTTTTAGATTCACATGGAATTGGGCTTATACAGTGAAAACATTACACTTGCATGATTGAATTATTCGGTGCATAGCTTATGTGGGAATGGTTACCATTTGAAGGTTGTTATAATATGCAATGTATATAAATGAAAGAAACATATAACTCCTTTACAGATTGTGTGGACTACATATTGTCGTGTGATGGTACTGTGTTGGACATTTGATTATGAACAGTGAACTAATTAAATACAAAGTAATTGTTATTTCATCACAATGATCGTTGGTTAGTGCATCTCCTTTCACATAATGTTTTATGGATCACTTAATTAATTTTATGAATAATAATCACACTTTTTCCCTTCCATTATTTCAATTTCCACTAATTACATATCCCTTCGCCTTCCCATATTCATTTTTCACTCCCTGTTCTAAGATTTATTACAGTCAAGAGAATTTTGGTGTTAAAGAAAATGAAAGTGGCATTGTCTTGTTTAGATAACAATTATGTTTTATTGGTTTGATTCATAGTTGATTGTTGTTATCATTGAGCAGTAACCATGTTTTTTTCCCCCTCATTATATCATGTTTCGCTCAATACAAACCCCTTCAATATCCCAAAACCCTTTTTTCACCCTTTGCTCATTGATAAACAGTAAAACAATTTGTATGGATTGGATTGCATAAGTCTGATATATTTTTGAGCCAAAATCCATTTCATATTTTAAAAGAGTTGTCGTGTATGGTTAATTGAAAGATCATTTTCTAATCAATCACACATGCATGGATGAGCTATTCAAATAAAAGGATAGAAATAGAGGCCTATTACACCTCTGTCAAAGAGAAGGACTAAAAGACGATAGCATCAACAAAGGAAAGATTCCCTCACAACTAGAAAATATGGTTTTTGATTTTTATCTTATCTATTATTGGTGACAGTTGACTTCATGAATGTTTGGACAACATGTTTTATTGTGGATATATGAGTAATGTTTTCTTTGAAAATAATTCAAAATATCATGAGCTAAATTAATGAATGTGAATATATGGATGGGAATCACAAGGAGGTGTGATTTTCTTAACTAATAGTTATGTTACAATTATCATAAGCTAATGGGAGTCACAAGGGGTCCCACTTACTAGTTATTATTTATTTATAACCCTTATTATAATTATTACTCCTACCCCTAACTAAAGTTAGTTGAGTCTTTTAATTAACTTAACTAATGAGTTGGTTCGACTACTTGTTGATGGGAGAAACTGACCGTCCATCAACTGGGAGAGTGGAACCGGTCTGGGTTTGTCTAAATAACCCAAGTCGTTTGGAATGGACCACCCTAACGAGTTTAACGGCTCCGTTGGCCGCCCTAAGGTATTTTAAGAAAAACAAAGAGAAACTAATCTAAACTAACTAAAACAAATAAAACTAAATAAACTAAATAAACAAACTAAAACTAACTAAACTAACTAACAAACTAAACTAACTAAACTAATTAAACTAAATAAAGGAAACTAAACTAATCTATCTAAAACAAACTACTAAATTAAACTAACTATTCTAACTATTATATACAATCTACTAATTACTATTATAATAGCTCAAATCAACTATTAATTACCAGCTGCAATATTACTTATTCACAAATGTACATTATAAACAATCTACAGATTTAATTAAAACCTGCAAAACTCATGTATTTTCTGCCCTAAGACACCCAGGAATCTCTTTTTTTATTTTTATATTTTATGAAAAAGAAATAAACATTACTGAAATTAAACAATCTAATATATTTACTGAAATTAAACAATCTAATATAAATCTAATTAAACTTAAATCTAAACTGAACTACTTAATGAAAACAACAAAGAAAAGATTAGTTGACCTGAAAGAGCTCCTAATTTGTCCTATTTGTGTTGACTCTTAAGCTGGTCGGAGGAAGTAAACTCGCACCGAATTGGTTCAATGGCTTCTCGTAAACGATCAGCTGAGCTGCTCTTCGAGTTGGTTTGCGGGACAAACAAGACATAAAAATATCATAACAACTATAAGATGTATAAATCTCTGCAATAAGGGAAACCTGTTATGCAAGAAACTTATATTTGATAATTCAATCAATGAAGAAGATAAACCTGTCATTCACAAACTGAACTAACAATTGTTATGTCTTTTATATATTTGGAAGAAACCAGATAAGGATTATAGTGATTAAGATTATATCATTTGCACATGATCTAGATAGATAAAGTAGTCATAAATCATAGACAAAGTGATATACAAAAACATGAAACAAAATGTTGATATATTGAGAAGCTAAAGCTGTGACAAAACATCAATTCTGCTCCAGTCTGCATTAGAATTCCATATCCTTGTTCTCCCATGAATGAGGATCTACATTATTACAAAAATCATAAGTATATATAAGTTTCTCCACAAGGTAAAAACATCCCTGTGGATAATATCAAAAGGTTTTACATAATCTGGGAATTATCCCCAAAATCACCTAAACTAGGAAATGAAATGCAAGTGAAATCTTGGAAACATCCCCTAACTGCTCATAAAATCAATTGCAATTCGAATTTACCTGCAATAGGACACAAATATCCAATTAGAAATATATTTCAGTGACAAAATAATAATAAAATTATCCTACAGACTTAGCTACAGAATCACCTGATTCTGTAGCTAGTCTAAAATAGCATATAGAATCAGATAGAAATCAAATGAAATCTTTTTAAAACAATCCAATTTAATTTGTTTTTAACAAACATTAAAATTGAGTTACTAATGGCTCAAGCAAATGTATCATTCAAATCAAACCAAATCGAAAAGGATGCACTCGAGACAGGGTAAGAATGCTCTGTTTTTTCAGTTGCCATAAAATCAGGTTAAATCATAACAGGACTGTTTCATAAATGAAATCAATCTTGAACCAAATTGTATAAAATACGATGCAATTATAATCCAAACAACCATAATCGATTGGTTACTGTCGTGCAGTGTGCATAGGATTCATATCGTTTTAATCAAATGCAAATATAGAAAAGTTGTTATGATTATTATCAAAATGAAACATGCATAACAATATCCATAAAAATTTGCCATAGACTTCATTCGTTGAGTGTCAAACAGTTCACAGATATGACTGAAATAATGGTCGTAACCATCATTGACTCATTATAGTCATAGCACTGATATCATTCAATCAAGTGTAAAGATAGGTAAATTGTTTCGATTTTATTCAAACGAAATCATACTCAATGAGTATCGACCCAATGAATTTCATTATTGATCACCACACAGTCAATAGACAAGAGCGTAACCGAATTCACGATATAAACTGGGTAAATAATCAAAACGAATATGGTTGAGTTTAATTATAGAAACAAATCGCCATGCTGGGCATAATCATTTCCGTTCAACAAACCAAATTTAAACAATATGAAACGAGCTGATAACGTGGTCAAACGATGTGAATCGAACAGTTTGCACTTTGGTTATGCATTAACAGAATAATATTCGAATCCGTCGAATCAGACATGGATTATAACAGCTATGCTAACCACATCGTATAAAATATAAGCAATTCACATCGAACCATTGACTGCGTTCAAAATTGGAATACTAGAAACAACCTATGTTTAGAAAATATTTACAAATTCGATTATCAACAGAGTATTCAATTAAATTAAAACAAATCAAATCTATCTCGAGATCACTTGAATCAAAACCAAATCCAATCGAAGCTTAAACGATAAGAAAATTGATTTATGAAAAAAAAATTATATACAGAAATTGCATGCTTATGTGACAGAGCAAATCCACGATATAAACAGAGTTTATGATCATGTCATACAAATAGGTGAAATTCATACCAGTGAGGTTGTTCGAGCTACGCCAATTTTGAATTGACGAATGTTGTTGCCGACTCCACGTTCTTAAACAAAATTGAACCCGTTGTTCGTTGCTTCTTATCAGTGGATGGAATTTTACCCTTTTGATTAGAGAGCCTTGCAACTTGATCTTCTAGAGCATGAATTCCGGACTGCAGCATTGGTACATCAATGTAATACCTTTCCAGCCATGCGCCACACTAGTCACACGGTAGAGCTCCTGGTTGAGATAGAACAGGAGGGGGTTTCGATGAGTCACCAGGGGTTTCACAGGACATTTTGATGCCGGGATAATTAGGATAATTTAGCAAACAAGGTGGTAAGTTCTTCACAAAATCATATGCGGGTTTATCACACAGACCTTCGGAATATGGATAGTCGCTTGCTAGGTAGCGTTCAATCTCTGAGTCGGAGTCTTCACTTACCATAATAGGGTCAGGGTTGACATGGATTTTAGGTTTGTTTCTTTCCATGCGAGATATTAATCGAGCATTCTTCTTGCCTTTAGAATTAGCATTAGGTCTGTTTTTGGGCTTTTTAGCCACGGGTTTAACATTTTCCAGGTTTGTGGTCACAGAATTGGATAGGTCAATAGGTTGCTCGGGTAGGGGTTTGGGTAGAAGAGAACTGTAAGGAACAGGGGGTACTGACTTGCTCTCACTCACCACAGGTTTGTCAACCTGTGGTGGGCTTGACTCATCAAAGTTATTGCGTTTAAGAAAATCATCCCAACAGTCCCGACGTAACCCCAAATGACAAACCACAAGCATTTTAATTAACCCAAAATGAAACGGGCTACTGTCGTCCTGGTTACATTTGTATCTTTTGGACATTTTAAACAAACTCCTATGCAAGTAGTAAGGCATATTAAGATCATAGCCTATGAAAACCATAAGTAGCTGAAGGTGATACAGGAAAATGAAACCATACTGGCCCTCGCATGTGATGAATTGCTTGGTTACCATCAGCAAGTCGTGCCATCATTGCTTTAGCATGTTTGCGGGCAATCCTTTGTCACAGGAGTTCACTCTTTGTGACTGAAAGAGTAATGTCCACGGGACATTCTCCACTTTACAATTTTTCGACCATCTCTGTCCGACAACAAGCAGACCGGTAGCTAAACTGAGAAATTTCTCATCAATTTCCAACTGCACATCCTCTACTTTGGCTCGGCAGCCATCAAAGGTTAATGCAAATTGTCGAGCCACGTTAGGGTTATAACCATCAAACCTTCGTATGAACGGGAGCCACCCGAATTCCTCAAGGTCACTGTAAGAACCATCAAACATCAACAATGCCTGGCAACCATTGGGTTCAGCCCTCATGACTAGAGCCATGGTTCGGGCTCATGGTAGGTTTTGGATAAACACAATCAACACACAGGAGCAAGGTCATTTGGGATTAACAACTGCAAGCGCTCAAAGGGGAATGAATCAATATGCACGTGCGAAGGTGGTGGGTTAGTTCACCGCCATGCAAAACATTAATGGCACAATATAGTGTTGTTCAATCACTTATAACATGAACCAAGATATTCGATCATCCCAAGATTTAAATGGTGGACAATTATATCAATGTGCCAATGTATAGTTTGAAACCACGATCGTTCAACGTAAAATCAAACCCACAAATTAATCATACGCCAAGTAATAATTCAAACTATAAAATCAAAATCAAAAGTTTAATCAATGCGCCATTGCGAAACTTCAAACCATTGCCATTCAATATAAAATCAAACTCATATGTTACCCATGCACTTGTTGCATAATCAAAGTTTATAAAACATGATAAGAGATTTCATAAAATCGATAGGCCAAGAGCTTATAATAATAAGGATTGAAACATAATCAACCATAACTCTTATGAAATCAATTATAACTCATAAATTCACATGCTCAATACCTTATCAATCAAATAATAACCAGGTTGTGCAATCAAAGCAAGAATGGCATAGCTTGAAAAATATCTCCAGCCACATAATAATAAACCAAAGGTAAGTACCAATCAGAATATCAATGAGAAGCTCATGACAGTTCAACTAACGATGGAGGACTTTCACGCTTTCAGTCGTGAAAAATAAATCGAAACCAATTTGCAAACGTCGCATGAAATGAAAATATCGTCAATTTGCAATTGCGACGACAATTTGAAATTCAGAAGATGTAGGTGTAGGCAGCCTTTAGGGCAATAGAAAAAATTGTATTGGCTGCCAACAATGGCGACACACTGGGTGAAGCAGTTATCTCTGTCGAAAGAAACAAATTCAGATTAGGACAGCAAAGAAAAATTCAACTTAAAAACAACAACCAGAAAATCGTACAAACATCATCATTTACTATCTTTTCCAGCGATGTTTTGAAAGATGCAAACTAATAACAGTCTTAAGATCAGCAAGCCACGATATTAATGATAAAAGCTTCAATACTATTGGCATGGCCACTACTGCCAGCAGGCGTCCATAGCCTCGAGAGGGTTTCCATTTAACCCACTCAGACATCCGTATCCTGTCAAGAAGCTCTAGATCAGAGTAAAGGACTTTTTAAGGGGTTTCTTATAATTTTTTACAGATTTTCATTTACCTGACATTGCTTTGCTGCCAGCAAGCCTGTTCAGTACCCCGGCGATGTTGTCTTGGCGCCATGCTTGCATTTACCCGCTGCCAGCGAACCTGTTCAGTATCCCGGCGGGTTTACAAACACTTCCCACAGCTCTTATTAACATTTTTATTTTGTTTTCCTTTTATGGATAGCTGAGCGGGGTGACGCTGAAAAATCTTGGTATTTTATCATATTTTTTAGACCTCATCAGAATTTTTTTTACATTGTCCTTTATTCAGCTCCAGAAATGTTTTATTTCTAAAACAACTTGCTATGACAGGGAGACATCCTTCTTGAGTCATTCCTTTATGGAAAAGGGACAGCGTAAAAACATAATAGATGATCATGGCAAACTTCACTCAGAGATTTGAAATCAGTAAACTACTTTCAAACAACATAATTTTCCAACATAAATGTCATTTTTATAAATATATCACTGATGTTCGTACAATCTTTCAGAAGTTATTTCCGCAAAGGAATTTTTCCATGATCTGAATCTGAATTGCTTAGTACACAGGCATGCATATCCTTCAAAAACACCAAAAAATTGATCAATCCAAATCAAAATCAAAATAGAAAGAAAACAAAAGGATGCAAACCAAAAGAAATATTTACATAATATACAAGGGTAGTAATCAAGCAAAGTATCTTTTCAGGGCTTGGCCATTCACCGGATAGGTGTCAAGCTGCCCTTCGAGATTCTGCAATCGAAAGGAACTAGGACCAAACTTTTCAGCAATAAAAAATGGTCCAAGCCACAAATTTTGAAACTTGGTATGCTCACCCTTTCCTTCGTGCGGTTTGTCCCACTTTAAGACGAGATTGCCTACTTCAAAATTCCTATCAGGAGCAGAATTAGAATCGAACTAGCTTTTAATCAGTTGTTGATGTTGATCTAACTTACACTTAGCTTGGGTTCTTACTTCTTCTAACTTCATCAAAGCATTAATACGGATTTCTAAAGGGGGACAATCTTCTTCTTGAACTTTTTGTGACAATTGAAGCGAAGGAAGAAGAATGTGAGGTGGCAGAATGGCTTCTCTGCCATAAACAAGAAAAAAGGGGGAGTTACAAGTTGATAGAATTCCTTTGAACAAGAGCATGAGACATATGGTAGACTTCGACAACATAGACTCAATGATGTAACTATTTGATGCAGGAGGAATAAATAATGTTCTCTATAGGGACTGGAAGGGTAACCAGTTGGTAGAGAAAAACTATGTAACAAGATCAACTTCCTAAGGCCATGCTAAACCCAAAATCATGATCACACAAGGACTCAATAACTTTGTGCTTTGTTCAAAGGGGATACAACTCCTGCCAATTATAATATAGTACAAAGGAGGAAACGAGTGTCACAAGTAAGCAAAACTAGTTCCAGTAGTGGAACGTACCTATGCTCAATGCAAGGAAATGCATGCGGAATATGGACACTCAGGGTGATGTTCCCTTCAGGGTATAGGGTAGTACTTGGTTGAGGATGTAAAAATTGCTTAGGCAACGGTTTATAACGCAAAGTGAAAACTGGCTAAAGGCTCAATACTGCAAGCAAGGGCATGATATGAAATCACAACTTAACACCAAAAAAATTATTTTTTATGTCTTTTAGTCTACTTGGTGTGAAAAATGGATAAACTTGTGCCAAATAGACATCTTTTCAAATCCAATTTACGAGTGTGAAAAAGACAAGTTCACTCGGCGATCTTTTTTGTTTTTGGTAACGAGTCGAAATAGAGCTTAACTAAGACTCATGACCTTTCAAATCCAATTTAAAGATTGTGAAAGGGAAAAATCACTCGGCAATATTTTCATTTTTTAGAAAAAGGAGTCTTAAAAGAGATTAACTAAGATTCATGACCTTTCGAGTCCAATTTAACGAGTGTGAAAGGGACAAATCACTTGGCAATCTTTTCTCTTTTTGAACGAGTCGGAAAAGAGGTTAACTTGTACTCGTTAGGGATATTCTAGGAAGCCTGTCACGATGAAGGCCAAGGATCTCGTACGGACCTTCTATGGGATGCTAGTATCTTACAAAGAACCGACACAAGCTCGGGAAGACCCAAAGCTCTCTAAGTCGAGGAGGAGAAAGTGCCAATGGAGGTTATCGTCTCCATGTCATATCGTATAATGTCTCTTCCTGGAAAAGACATATGCGGAGGCATTAGATACCCCACCAGACCATCCCAATCAAAGGGAACCTCGTCAAGACTTGGAGGGAGAGAACTAGGGAAGAGTAAAAATCTCTCTTGTTCAGAAGGTGAAGTAATAGAAATGATAAGGACATGGCATAGAAGGTATAGAACTAGAACTAGAAGAGTGGGATTGACCAAAAATTGCATTGGCACGACTACTTCCTTAGACTTTTCACTCTTTGAGAGATGAGTGGGGTTGATTGAATATTGCATCGATACGACCACTTACTCAACCATTGGTGGAATAGGATGCGAGAGAAAAAGTTCAAGAGGTGCATCACCCCAAAAAATAGGAGTGTTTTCAGTCAAAGATTGCATCGACACGACCGTTGGTTGAACAATATGCAAGACAACAAGGTTAAGAGATGCATGACCCCCAAACATAGGAGAGGTTTCAGTCAAATATTGCATCGACATGACCACGGGTTGAATGGGATGTGAGACAACAAAGTCAAAGGATGCATCAACCCCTAAAGAGAAAGGGGTGTCAGTCGAATATTGCATTGGCATGACTGTTGTATCAACCAAATAAGGAATAGAGTATTGTGAAACCATAGATGCCTCAGAACATGAAGGGCCCTTAGGTGAGCCCCACATTTCTAGTATTCCATTAGTAACATGACACAAACGAGTAAGGTGACTTCCTTCACAAATCCTGCAAAGGAATCTAGACTTACGTCTAATATGTCTAGGCTTCTCAATCGTATGAATGCCCCCATCATGACTTGTAGTGGTTGGTGACATGCTCCCAGCATGACTTGCAGAGGCTAGTAGAAAATATCCAACATGACTAGCAGAGGTTGGTGATGGATCCCCAACATGACTAGCAAAGGTTGGTGATGGATGTGCAGTGGGACTAGCAGTGACCAGACATGTGCCCCCAGCATGACTTGCAGCGGTTGGTTGTGGGTCTTCAACATGACTCACAGAGGTTGTCAACCAATATCCAACATGGCTATCAGAGGTTGGTGATATAATGCCAGTATGACACGCAGTGACTGGACTTGTGGTTGTGGTGAATTGCGGCATTTGAGACCAAGGTCCAAGGAAAGATTGGTTTTGAGAAATTTTAGGCTAGGAAGGATCCTAGTTTACACCCTATCTATGTCTGGCAGGATAGTATCCTCCTCCATACTGATACATAAAATGTTGTAAGGGCATCGACACTGATGAATCTGGTTTTGAAGAGAAAGCGACATGATAAGGGTTACTCATGTGAGGATATATGTTTCCCCCGGACGAAGTAACTTCATGAGGGGGGTTTCACATACTATGAAAACAATTCCCCTCGGATGAAAAACCAGGGGGAAGATAGAGATCCTCCATGGGAAAAGTGTTCATAAGAACCGACATAGTGGAAGAAACATAAGTGGACGAAGTGTAACAAGAAGAATGATTTCTTAATTGGGCACTTACTTCTCACATAGTGGATTCGTAGGAAGGAATATTCCAACCTCCTGCCGTAAGAGGTGTTTGAAGGATATGACTCCCACCAAACGGAGAGGGAAAATAAGGAGGCATCATGCCCCCAGACCCAAAACTTGCATTTGCATAAGGAGGCGAGACAGAGGATGTAAAGTCCGAAGACATATCATACATACCATGAGAAAAATGATCAGAGACCCAAGGCATTAACTGAGTACCATAATTATGCATACCATTATAAAAAATGGATGGATTTGGCCCCATGAACATCATGGGGGGGTAGCAATAAATGAGGGGGCCAAAGGAACCCCACTATCCATGATAAAGAGAAATTAGTATAAACTCTTAAGGCTAACTAGTCATCAAAGAGCATACCAAAAAGTCAAACAACCAATATGCATGAAAATGGGCTAAAGTGGTTGAGTGGCCTCCCTCGCTAAAGAAGGTATGTCTCATCCAAGAGGGACCTGAGACTCCCCGCTAAAGTTTGGAGGTAACATAATCAGTTATAAGGGCCCTCGCGGGCTTAACAACTAGTCAGTTAGATCCCCCTGGAGAGGTAATCTTCCATAAAGGTTGTGTGTTGTTCGACCCCTATCTGACCTAGGGTACAAGAAGAATAACCCCTGCAAGTAACCTATGAGATACCTAAGTCAAGAAACTAATAAACCACTGTATAATCGATGCACAGGTGAGCAGTCGTAAATCTATATTACCATATGTGCAGGGTAGCAAAGCCCAAAACCTTGAAATCATGGCCGCTCACAGAGGTATGGGTACTAGAAAGATCCCCAAATATGAATAAATCCACAAAAATATCTATGATTCTAGGCGAGTATCTAGGGGTTATCTCTTCAACTAACTTTGTGCGACCCCGTGATTAACTTTGGTGTGAGCAGAGCCTCCTGATCTTACCATTTATACAATGGACTTCTCAACTCCCTGTCTCAGACACATATGTTGATTTAATTGCCTTGGAGAAGTTTACTCACAAAATCCTATCCCAAGGCACTAAATCCTAGACTAGTTTGTGCACCCTAAAAATAAAATCGTGACTAATCCATTTTAGTTTAAAGTGTAAATTTTATTGGCCATGATTACTCAAAAGGGAATGGAAGTGAAACTCATGATATTATGACTTTGCAAGAAAATAAATATAAATATGATGCAAAGTCTAATTTTAATTTTTCAATGAATGATATGTGTATAAAAATAGTGCAATTTTCAATTTCAACTCTACAATTCAAAAGTAAAATGCAATATTTCACTAAATGCACTAAGCTAACGATAAATATTTAGAAGGAAAAAATGTCAAGCAATGTAAAATGCCTTTTTTTTTGTATTTTCAATATATTAAAGAGAAAAGGCATGGACTGAAAAGAAACCTAATATATAAATTCTATTGTGTATAAACGGAATGACTCAAGCAAAATACCAAGAATCCAAGCAAAAACCCAGAGTTCAAGGACAAATAAAAAATTAAAAATGATGAGAAAGACTACGCCCAAAAATTCAACTCCAAACAGGTTTCCTGTCAACCCAGAGAAGCTCATTAGGCACTATAGAGACCTAAGAAGGCTCAACAATCATCAAATCCCACCCAACAACCACCAAACCAAGAAACCAAGAAAGGAAATAAGGTGTACATGACTGTTCATGGAAATAGAGTGTATATACGTAGCTCATAGTGAGACAACACGCTTGTGTATGTTACTGTCAAGGAAATAGGGTGTGTACAGGCTTGAAAACAAGACTAGGCAAGGGTAAAAAGGATGAAAACTCAGACCTAGAGTGAACAGAATATGTCAAGAAGTGATACGACAAGAAACAAAAGGGAAAAAGATCAATTCAAGGAGAAAAAGTACTTCAGCCCTTAGAAAGAAGATCTATCCCCAATGGAGTCACCAATTCTGTTTCCGAGGGAAAAACTCTCTATGGCCAGGGTAAGCCACAATAGACAGGTATGACTATAGAAATCTACTCAATTCCAACATATACTATATAAACCAATGTGCAAGCGAGATAAGAAAGAAGCCTACCTCATTCCAATGTTTGATGATGTTCCACTATTAACCACTTGACCCAAAGCTTTGTACCTACAACAAGTTCTCAGCAAACAAGAAGAGAAAGTATATAGCGATAATATAAAGGGTTTAGCACATTAGATAGCATAATCCATTAATAAACATTACAAATATGCCCATGGATAATAATCATATATTTGCACGATACCAATTGGATGGGAAAGGAGTATTTTTATTAATAAATGATCAGCAGAAGAAAAAACATTACAGACTTCCGTGTTATCATGGTTCAAAACCAAAAAACTAATATCCATCCAACTGGGCCTCCACCACTTCAATCCTCCACCAAAGGCAAGCTCATAGGAAAGAGACAATGAGGTTCTCTCAACAATAGGGAAATATCTTGGGGGTTGAACATTGTGTTCAAACTTGAGGGACAAAGGGATGCAGACTCAATATGAAGTAATTTCTCCAGAGTAACTTTTCTCTCAAAGTTGAATGCTTTCTCCTCTTTTCCATAGCTCAGATATGTGTTCTTATAGCCTTCAAAATGCAACTGAAGGGTCGAGTCTGAATGTTTCCAGTATATGGAAGGCCAAGGATTAGAGATATCATGTCATGACATGGAAACCCAACTTCATTTTTGTATTTTCTGGCACAAATCCCGATGTAAGAGGGTTGTAGTGGAGCAGCCTGCATATACGCATGTTGTATAGTATATATGGCACGTATAAGTGGAAAAATATGTATTTTTAGCTTTGGATTCATCAAAAAGGGATGACAAGTCTGCATAGGGGAATGGAAAAAGGCCCTCTGTGCAAGATAGCAATGGTGAGGAAAATCTTGCTATAACATTCCGAGTAAACCGTCAGACCTCTTCTCCATACCTCCCTCGCTCCCACTTAAAAACCCCTCCTCCACTCGCCTGACCGCACGTCGGCCCATTTCTCGTTGTCATTCCTTCCCTTCTCACCTCCTGACACCTTTTTCCCACTCCCATTCCATGTCCCTCCACTGTTATCATCGTTTGCCCCTGACTTGTCACTCCCCTCTACCTCCACGTCCTCTCCCTTTGCCACATCACCCTCGCGCCTTTACACCTCATCTCTCGTTGACTCCCTCCCACACATTCCCAGTCATTGCCACCTCTTCCTTCCACTTGGCCATCATTCACTCATTGTTTTATGCGAGTTTGTGCCATCGCATCGTCGGCTCGCCCTTGCCTTCCTCAATGTCCACCTACCATCTCTCTCTACAAGGTGCAGAAAGAACAGGTGGCAAACATTGAGAGTGTGGCCAACACGTTTTCCCAGGTGCAGAGTTGACTCAACGCCCGTCCTGATCCCAATGAAATAGTTAATGAAAGCGGGGGTGGTGGTTGAACCATCGTCTCCCATCATAAATGGAAATACAAAAAGGAATGACCATGGGAAGCAAGATGTCAACCCAGACTAACCAGAGATCATGTTTGACAGAAGACAACATGGGTAGTCTGACTAAAGATTGCATGCAAAGTCTGATAGAGAAATCACCGATCTAAACCTTTGAATGCATGACTTGATCGTTATTATGGTAGTTGTAGCCAGTCTAAAGTATAGATATGTATTTTTGATATTTTTTTAGTCTCGATGGTTGAGAAAATATCCCGCATTGTAAACTTTTGATGAAGGTATTGGTTCTTTGGCTATGTAACTTGATTTGAGACTTCTTATTTAATGTAAGTCCTCTTTCTTCTTCATGTTATTTGCCTCTAATATTGAAGTGTCCATGATTGACTAATTCAAGTGGACTGTTATAGTTGTATTGTGATGGATGTTTGATTACAACCCTGTTATAACATTCTTTCGTTTCCTAAAACTCTAAATCCAAGAGGATCTTGTTTTCTTAGTTTTTCCTCCTTAGGTTGCTTGAAGACCTGATTTCCACAACAGACCTCTACATTCTCCTCACCTATTCTTCCTCTTATTCAGCTTTACTACAACTTACTGACTGAAGTTGATCGAGACCTCAACTGCTTATGCATGCTGGTCCATTTTTCTGAGTTAAAACGATATTATCTTGAGTCTGTGCCCATCTAACCCCTTTAAATTCATTCATTATGACATATAAACTGATGGGTATTGGAATTACTTTCTATGCAATCGGAGGGTGACTCTCAGTGCTAACATTATTGGCATCATTGTCGATGAATGAATTGAAGATTTTTCCCTGGGATAGAATGACATAGAGCTTCTGATTTTGAAGGTGCGTCGGATATCAGAACCATTGAAGATTGCAGCTTCAACCTGGAAACTCCATTGTTTCGACTCCACTGTTTCAGTTGTGGCTTCCAGAGGCGGACACATGAGGTCCACTCCATAGATGCCTCTAGCGACGCCTAGAGCTGACCCAAAAAAAATTATCAGAAAGGGAAAGGACCCTCGAGAAGGACCTTCAACTGCTATACTTGGTGACTCTGGTAATTTTCCTAATCCTTCTTCAAAAACTCCAGTAGCTGCTTCTAATTCTCCTATTATACCATTTGTTGGAGTTTCCAGAAATTTAAATTTTGAGATTTTTCCTGTTGATTTATCCCCTCCTAACCTTAGTTTGGAAGGAGAAATATTTGACACCCCTGTTTCCCCAGAAGTTCCATCGTGGTTTAAAACCAGAACCTTAGAATATTTTCCTACTCCAGGATTTACCACTCCTCCTCCTATTAGAGTTGTTTCATTTACAGAAGGGGAAACCTCTATTCCCCCTATCCCTATATCCTATTCTCCAAATCCTCAGTTGTTTCCCCTTTGTCCCAGAAATATATATCCACTCTCACGTGTCCAAAATCCATCCCCTCCTGGTTCTCCCCTAGTTCACATCCCAATGGCAGGTGCTAATCCCCCTAGGAACAAAATGGATGCCATAGTGGCTGCTAGATATGCCCCTCTCATTTTTCATCATCCCCTGAATTCTCTCCCAGATGGTGGATACCTTAATCAATTGCCTAATTTCACGGGTGAGGGAGGCATAACTGCAGAAGAGCACCTGACATCCTTTTATAGTTATGTATGAAATTATGTCATTGTATATGAATATGTATGGATGAGAATTGTTTTTCATAGCCTTGATAGAGAGGCTAGGAAATGGCTTAGGGCCTTGGCTCTTGGATCTGTTGATGGGATTGAGGCTCTAGATGATACTTTTTTAGGACATTGGGGGGATAAAAGAGATTTCCTTTAATATATCATACAGTTTGGATCACTTAAGAAAAAGGAAGGGGAATTTGTTTCTGACTTTTCAAAGAGGTTTAATAAAATGTATAATAAGATTCCTGCTAAGATTAAACCTACAGAAACCTCTTCCAAAATTACTTATGCTAGTTCTTTCAACCCTTATTTCTGCCTCTTGTTAAGAGAAAGAAGTGTTACTTCCTTGTCTCATATGAAATATGTGGCCCTAGAAGTGAAGTCCAATATATTGGAAGTGGACAAAATTAGGATTAAGGATGATAGAGACAGAGGAAAGGGGAGGTATGAAGCTTCAAACTTTGGTTCCTCAGTTTACCACCTTGAAGTAGATGAATTTACCAAGATGGTAAAGTCACTTTCTGCTGAGGTGGAAAGGCTAAAACTGGAAATAAAACAGAGCTGTAGAAATCCCCCTAATGCTGAAAAGAGGGGTAACTTTAGAAGACCAAATAACACCCCTCAGATTATCCAAAGAGATCAAAGGAACATAGATAGGGATGATCAGAGTGTTAAGGTCCTAACCCACACATAGGTATATCAATGTATTCAGATGTAATAAAGGTCAATATTAATAAGTCCTTTCAATAAAATAGAATAAGGCGGATGTAAGAAGACCTAATAGAAGATTCCGCTTCTAGAAGGATCTTCCTCTAGATGCTTCTCTTAATATACATATTTAGTATAAATAAGGGTCGAGGGTATGAAAACCCTAGCTTAGAGATTATTGTAACAGAGCGCTGCTCGATTGGAGGTTGCCCCCTCGAAGAGGCCTGTGAGCATTCCTTTCTGAATCAAAGTGTTATTTCTATTACTATTCTTATATCATTTTTGTGTTATTGTGAAGATTATGCTAGATATTTTACAGTTATTCTGCCATTTCTAGCATTATATTTATGTTCTGCATATTTTATATATCTGGTATCTTGCAAGTGGTATCAGAGCACTTTCCTTGACAGGAAATTGTGGGTATTTTTTTTTCAGGGTAGAGACATATTCCGGCGTTTTTAAGGCATAGAGATCTGTCGTTATGTGCATAAACCTGCGGTTGAGGGATTCATACATGTAGGAAATACAAGTGGTTCTTAAGCGCACATCTTTTGGCCACCCTTGTAACCCCTGTTGGTACCCCTTCGAGTGGTAGCGCATCAGACAACACATGTGTACAGATCGGCCTATATTTCCTGAAGCCCTCTTTAGATAAACCTATCGGCCGTCGGACTGCTATAGTGTCACCAAGAAAAGCACTCGGGAAGATACTCTCTAGTACATGGGTAGTCGTGTAGTACGGCTAAGGGTATGGTCTATCCTCCTTAGTTAGTTCCCTGAGATATTGGGTTGAGTACTACTGTTGGACCCCGCACGTATATCTGAGAGCTATAGCACAGGGCAAACCCTTGTTTGTAGAACCCTTGAATACCCAACCCTTGAGGAACATAAACATAAATATAAACAAATTAAACCGGCGAGATCTATTGTCGCGCATCTATGTTCGGGTTAATAATTTGGGGATTTCAGTACTACAACATTCTTCAGACCAAAGTATAACCCTGCAGCTGTAAAAAAAAAAAAAAAAAGTATGGAAATGTTTTCACCATTATTTGAGACCTATTCCATTAGATTCATCTCTTCTCCCTTATCACATTCATCCATATCATTTTTATGCAAAAAATTTTGACCCCACCCGCTCCCTTTTCAGTTCACCCATCCTCATGGCCCATACCCGTAGCCAAGAACTAGAGTCTCGCATCAACACCTTGCAATTTGGTTTCCTCGAGACCCAACAAGAAGTGCAACAACTGAGTGCTACTATTGCCTCCCATGATGCATCTATCAATACCACCATAAATGTAGCCGTGCAGTCCGCAATGGCGGAAGTCAAACACGAACTGACCACCCAGCTTGAATCTTTCTTTGCATCACTCTGCACCAAACTCAAGATCCCTACCGATGACTCTTTTCCTGATGCACATACAAAGACTGAAGGTGAAACTTCTTCCCATTCCTTTCAACCCCATCACTTTCAATGAGACATACGCCTTACGCGGGTGGATGTAACCAAATTTGATGGCTCGGACCCCACTGGTTGGGTCACCCAAATGGAACATTATTTCTCTCTCTACAACATTACAGATGACTTGGCCAAACTCCGGTATGGTGTTCTCCATCTAGATCAAGAACGTTAGCAATGGTGGCAATGAAGAAAAACTTCCTGTCAAGGGTATATTGCTTGGACCCAATTTGTGACTGAGCTTTATGAAATCTTTGACACTGACACCAACCATTTGGGCCGTTTGACAAAATTGAAGCAATCGGGGATAGTAGAAGACTTCATAGTTGCATTTGAGCGCCTGGATTTTCGAACAAAGGGCATGACTGATGATTTCTTTCAAGAGTGTTTTATCAGTGGCCTCAAGGAGGATATTCGGGCCCATGTCCTCATGGCTCGAACTACGACTTAGGTGGAGGCTACTAAAAAAGCTAAAGAAGCACAACAAATTGTTTCCTCTCAAAACTGTAAGCCTTCCTTTATCCCTCGCCCTAAACTAGTAAACCCCACTACTCCCTCTGCTCCATTAAAGATCCAAAAATTGACCAGGGATGAAATGGTCGAACGCCACCTCAAAGGCCTCTGTTATAATTGCGATAACAAATATTTCCCAGGCCACAAATGTAAGGAACAAAATATTTTTATGGCCATCTCCGAGGATATTCCGGAAGAGGATGTTGACACCCCCCTTGTGCCCGAGTCACAAGAAATCAATGACATAAACCCTCCCTCTGACCCTCCCAAAGTTGAATCTATCATTTCCCTCAATGCTCTCACTAGCTTCTCTGCCCTCCAAACCCTCAAGTTAATCGGTTTCATCAAGCACCGAAAGGTCATCAGTCTGGTTGATAGTGGCAGCACCCACAATTTTATTCATCACTGCATTGCCCAAGAAACCCATTGCTACATCCATGTTGTCAACAATTTCCAAATCATGATTGCCAATGGTGGTTCTATGAAATGTGGCAACCGCTGTGAAAATGTGCATCTCCAAATCGGTGACTACCACCTAAAATCCCATATGTTTGCTATTTACATGGGCAGTTGCGACATTGTGTTGGGTGCAGACTGGCTAAGGAATTTGGGTCCCATTCTTATGGATTTTTAGAAATTAACCATGCAATTCGACCAAGGAGGCCACCAATATAAATTCCAAGGCATCACTACTAGTTCACCTGAGGTCATCATTTCTCATCGCATGGAAAAACTGCTCAAAAAAGGTCATTCTTGTGTCATTGCCTAACTCCACACCATACAAGCCACAGAGACACCACCAGTTCCCCGAGACCTCCAAGCCCTCCTTTCTAAACATCAAAAGGTATTTTACACCCCCCAAGGACTCCCTCCTTCCCGCGGTGTCCATGATCATTCCATTCCCCTTGTCCTAGGAAGCCTTCCCCCCAATATACGTCCATATCGCCACCCCTTTGCACAAAAAAATGAAATTGAAAAAATGGTCCAGGAATTCCTTATTGCCGGCATCATCCGTCCTAGTATGAGCCCTTACTCCTCTCCAGTCATCATGGTACTGAAAAAAGAAGGTTCTTGGATAATTTGTCCTGACTTCCGTGCTCTCAACAAACTGACCATCAAAGACAAATTTCCCATTCCTGTCATTGATGACCTCCTGGATGAATTGAGTGGCACCCAATTCTTTACCAAACTTGATTTTCGCTTGGGCTATCACCAGATACGTATGAAAGAGGCCGACATTCCCAAGACCACCTTTCACACTCATGAGGGCCACTATGAGTTTTTGTTCATGCCCTTTGGTTTGTGTAACGCCCCCTCCACCTTCCAGAGCCTCATGAACCATGTCTTCCACCCTTTTCTCCGTCATTTTGTCTTAGTTTTCTTTGATGATATCCTCATCTATAGTAAAACCTGGAAAGACCATCTTACTCATGTGGATCAAGTTCTCCACCTACTCTCTCAGCACCAACTTTTCCTGAAACAATCCAAATGTGCTTTTGGTGCCTCAAAAGTAGAATACTTGGGTCATATGGTGGGAAAGGATGGCGTCAGGGTGGACCCGAAAAAGATTCAAGGTATGCAAGATTGGTCACACCAAAAGACTCTCAAAATCTTGCATGGATTTTTGGGCCTCACAGGGTATTATCGCAAGTTCATTAAGAACTACGGAAAGATTGCAACACCTCTCACGGCTCTCCTCAAAAAGAACTCTTTCACTTGGACTCCAGCAGCTGCTCAAACTTTTCAAACCTTGAATACGGCCATGTGCACCACTCCAGTTCTGGCCCTTCCCAAATTCACAAAGACCTTTGTGTTGGAATGTGATGCCTCAGGGAAAGGAATCGACGTTGTCCTTATGCAAGAGGGTCGACCTTTGGCCTTCACTAGAAATCAACTGTCTGAAAGGAATCTGGGCAAACCCATTTATGAAAAAGAAATGTTGGCGATTCTGCATGCCGTTGAGTTGTGGCGTCCTTATATTTTTGGGCAACGCTTCCAAATTAAGATCGACCATCAAAGCCTCAAGTACTTTCTGGAACAACGCATTTCCTCCCAGAAACAACAAAAATGGGTGAATAAGCTCTTTGGATATGATTATGAGATCATTTACAAGAAGGGCAAAGACAATGTCGTGGCGGATGCACTGTTCCGGAAATATGAAGACGAAGGATCCCCTTTTTCTCTTTCCTTCATTGTACCCGATTGGCTCCAAGCTGTGCGCCAGGAATGGCTTCAAGATCCCAAAAGTTCGCATCTGATCCAGCAACTGCATAACAAGGCTCCGGCTCCCCTAGGGTACTCCTGGCTCCAGGATGAGCTTCGATACAAAGGTCGCTTGTATTTAAGTAAACAATCCAAGCTCAAATCCACGGTGCTTTCTGAGCTTCATGCTACACCCATAGCGGGGCACTCAGGGTTCACCAAAACATATGACCGAGTCAAACGTTTTTTTTTCTAGGATGGTATGAAACAGGACATCCGTAAGTTTGTCGCTGAATGTGAGGTGTGTCAATGAAACAAGGGAGAAACAGTCAAATCTCCAGGCACCCTCCAACCGCTTCTAATTCCCCCTACTATTTGGAAGGATATCTCTATGGACTTTATTACAAGATTACCAAAATCAGGGAATAAATCAGTCATAATGGTGGTGGTGGATCACCTTTCCAAGTATGCTCATTTTTTTTCTCTTCAACACCCATTTACTGCATCCATCGTGGCTCAAATTTTCATGGACCAGGTCTTCAAGCTTCATGGCATGCCACACTCTATTGTTTCCGATCGAGACCCAACTTTCACAAGAAATTTTTGGCAAGATTTGTTTAAGCTACAAGGCACACAATTGCATCTCAGCTCAACTTATCATCCCCAGATGAATGGTCAAACGGAAGTTGTCAACAAGTGTTTGGAAACATATCTGAGGTGCTTTGCCTATGAAAAACAACACCAGTGGGCTCAATGGTTACCCCTCGCCGAATGGTAGTACAACACTACATACCATACAACCACTCGCATGACTCCTTTTGAAGCGGTATATGGACAGAAGCAACCTTCAGCTCTCTCATACTTACCGGGTACCTCGAAGGTCCAGGCGGTTGACCAAACACTTATAGTCCGAGAGGATATCCTTCGTACCCTTAAAGAGAACTTGGTCATGGCATAGAATAGAATGAAGCAGCAAGCAGATCAAGGTCACTTTGAACGTCAATTTGCAGAAGGGGATCAATTGTTTTTGAGACTGCAACCATATAAGCAAACTTCCCTCAAGGTCGAGCATTGTCAGAAGCTAGCACCCAAATTTTATGGCCCTTACAAAGTTCTCAAGTGTGTGGGACAAGTCGCATATCAGTTAGTTCTTCCCAGTCAGTTGAAGCTACATCCTGTTTTTCATGTTTCATGCTTGAAGAAGGTGATTGGAACCAGGTGCCAAATTCAAACCAACCTTCCAGAGTTAGATGAAGAAGGATCCATTTGTCTACAGCCAGAAGTAGTTTTGGACCAGCATGAGAATCGCTAGCATCAGAGAACCATCAATGAAGTGCTAGTACAGTGGAAAGATATGACTCCAGCAGATGCCACTTGGGAACCAGCTGCCATTCTGCAACAGTTTCTACATCTCAAGCCTTGAGGACAAGGTTGTTTTTAAGGGGGCGGACATGTTAAGGTCCTAACCCACACATAGGTAGATCAATGTATTCAGATGTAATAAAGGTCAATATTAATAAGGCCTTTCAATAAAATAGAATAAGGCGGATGTAAGAAGACCTAATAGAAGCTTTCGCTTCTAGAAGGATCTTCCTCTAAATGCTTCTCTTAATAGACATATTTAGTATAAATAAGGGTCGAGGGTATGAAAACCCTAGCTTGGAGATTATTTTAATAGATCACTGCTCGATTGGAGGTTTCCCCCTCGAACATTTCTTTCTGAATCAAAGTGCTATTGGTATCTTGCACAGAGAATCCAGACCCCTCTCCAAAATAAACTTGTTGTTGATGAAGAAGGAGAGGAGGAAGAGGTTGATCCTGAAATTCATTGTCTTGGAAGCACCTCCTTGTTTCCCCATTTAATCCAATCTGCATATGAGGATTATCTCATGGACAACCAACTAAATGAGCTAAGTAGCGGGGAAAATACCAACAACAATCCAAATAAATATAACCTTAGGTCTAAAAAGAAAGAAGGAAAGCCTGACATCCCTTATCAGTCAACCTGCAAGATGAAAAGCATGTTGTCATACTGGGACCCTTGGTGGAAGATAGAGATGATTCATCCCCTCCCTTCTATACATCATTGAACATACATGATAAGGTGTTGCATAATTGTTTGATGGACTTAGGGGCATCTCATAATCTCATGCCCAAAATTTTCATGGCTGAACTTGGATTAGAAATAACAAAGACTTACCATGACTTATATTTTTTTGACTCTAGGAAAGTGAAGTGTCTTGGGGTCATAAAAGATATGGTTTTGACCTTGTTTCAGTTGCCCATGAAAAGTGTGGCCATGGATATCGTGGTGGTTGATACTCCCCCCAAGTTTGGCATGCTCTTGTCAAGATCTTGGATAAAAATACTTGGGGGAACCTTGCATATGGACCTCACATATGCTACCATTCTTGTGTTCGGGGGGAACATAGAATACTTTATAGGGAAGCTCAGTTGGCCTACATTATTAGTGATGAAGAAAACCCCACCAACCATCCTATTTTTTCACTTGATACTGATTTGGGATCCAGTTTATGGTAGCTCACTGATGCTCCTAAACCTCCTCTTGAAATCAGAAAACAATCCATTACTCTTTGTAAAGATTATCCTCAGATCACCTTTGTTTGGAAGATGTTCTCTGATGGAGCCTCTTCTAGGGAGGGTGTTGGTGCTGGAGTGGTCTTTGTTTCACCTAATCAGGAGACTATATCTTTGTCTTACAAGTTAGAATTTGAAACTACCAATAATGTGGCAGAGTATGAAGAACTTGTTTTGGGTTTTAGGACTAAAAAAGAAATGGGAATTGAAGAGATATCAGTGTTTGGGGATGTTTAATTAATTGTCCATCAGATCAAAAATGTTTATCAAGCTAATCACCCTAGGCTAAGAGCTTATATAAATGAAGTGTGGGACCTGATTAACATTTTTTTCTTATCATTCAACATTTCATTTATTCCAAGAGAAGAGAATACCATGGTTGATTCTTTGACTATTTCAGCAAGTAATTTCAGAGTCCCTCTACCACCTAAACTCAAGTATGATGTAGAAGTGAAATATAGACCCTCTATACCTAATAATTTCAAACATTGGAAGGTGTTTGAGGATGATCTTGAGATCAAAATATTCCTTGATATTGTTGATGAGTTTTCTGCATTACACATTGACCAAGATCCTGATTCTAAAATAAATCCTCGTGTTGATGTTTTCCTAAACGAAAATTGCTAATCATCATATCGTCCAATTGCCTAGCAATCATATCCCAAAGTTACTAGTTCCTTTGGAAAGACTTTTTTACAAGAACGTTGTGGCAGTGAAGGGTAGAGTTTCAACTGATGATGATGATGAAATTGAGTGCAATACTGGTACAGAGAAGGATCCAAAATTTGTCAAATTGTCAAGCAGCTTGTCAAGGGAACAAAGGGTTGAATATGTTGAAATGTTAAAATAATTTGTTGATCTTTTGCCTGGACATTTGAAGATCTTATAACATACAACATAGGTTTCATTGAGCAAAAAACTCCCTTGAAAGAAGAGGGAAAGCCTTTCAGGAAGAAAATTAGACAGATAAACCCCATGTTGCTTCCTATTATGGAAAGGAAAGTTAATAAGTTGTTGGACACCCATATCATTATCCCCTGGTCCTAGTGAGAAAGAAGAATGGAGAAATCAGACTGTGTGTCGATTTCCAGAACCTGAACAAAATATATAAGAAGGATAATTACCCCTTGCCAAAGATAAAGCACATATCTAGGATATCCATGATTGATGGATTTTCCAGCTACAATCAGCTCTATTTCCTCCCTGAAGATAGAGAGAAGACGACCTTCACTACTCATTGGGGTACATTAATGTATGATAATATTCCCTTCGAATTGAGGAATGTAGAGGAAACCTTTCAATGAGCCATGGACATAGACTTTATGGGAGAAATGGACAAGTTTGTAGTCATCTATTTGGATGACATAACAGTGTTCTCACAATCTGATAAAGAACATTGTTATCATCTGAGAAGGGTTTTCTTGAAATGCAAAAGGTTTTGTCTCTCCCTAAATCCCAAGAAGTCTTTTGTTTCCATGGAAGAAGGAAAATTATTGGGGCACATAGCATCAGCTGAGCAGGTTAGAATTGATTCAAGTAGGGTAGAAGCTATCTAGGCCTTGCCGCTCCCTAGATCCAATAAATAATTTCAGTCTTTCTTGGAGAAAATTATTTTTCTGAGAAGGTTCGTTTCCAATTTTGTTGAATTGGTAAAGTATATTACAGCCATGTTGAGGAAAGGAAATGAAATCAAATGGACTATTGAATCTCACAATTCTTTCGATCAAATAAAGAAGGCCTTGACTGAAGCACCCATGTTCATCAGTCCTAACTACTCCAAAGATTTATTGATCTTTTCATTTTCTTAATTTGACACAGTAGCAGTTGTTTTACTACAGAAAAATGTTGATGGGTTAGAGCATCCTATTGCCTTATTCAGCGGGGCATTGAGAGATGCTGAGATAAAATATGAAATCATGGAAAAACAAGCCTATTGTTTGGTTAAAGCCGTCAAATCTTTCAGGGTCTATCTTCTTCATTCAAGATTCATTGCATATGTCCCTTCAACTTCTATGAAGGAGATTCTCATTCATCTTGATATAGACAGGAGAAGGAGCAAGTGGATTGACAAAATCCTTGAATTTGATCTTGAAATAAAGCCCATCAAATTGGTTAAAGGCCAAGGTTTAGCTAGGTTGCTAGCTGAATATAGTTGCAAATTTTGGGGGGTTAATTTCATCAACACTTACTCAAAAAATCAGAAAGTTGAGTTGTCTGATGAAGGTTCTCAAGTCAGCCCTACATTGGCAGAATGTGCTTGGTACAAGGACATTATTTTTTCTACAAGAGTTGCAACCTCCTGATGGTATGGAGAAGTAAAAGACAAGGAATTTAAAGCTTAAATCAATTAAATATTGTCTCATTGATCAAGTCTTGTATTGGAAAGATCCTCTGGGAGTGTTGTTGATATGTTTAGACCCACAAGAGTCCCAAAAGATTATGTTTGATTGTCATGATAGTTTATGTGGGGGACATCACTTCTGGAGAAATATAGCCTATAAGATTCTTAGGGCTAGATATTTATGGCCCAGTCTATTCACTGATGTTTGTGAAAATATCAGGGCTTGTCTTAAGTGTTAGAAATTCTCTGGAAAGCAGTAGCTCAAGTCTTTGTCATTGAATCTTGTGGTAGCTTCAGGACCCTTTTAGCAGTGGGGCCTAGGTTTTATTGGGGAAATTCATTCTTCTTCGAGTGGTCAGCAAAGGTGGATCTTGGCTGCCACTGATTACTTTACCAAGTGGATAGAAGCCATCCCCACAAGGAGTGCTTCCCACAAGGTGATAATTAGTTTTCTTGAGGATATTATGGCAAGATTTGGTTGTCTGAATAGAATTGTCACTGATAACGTTGCATCTTTTAAGTCTAGGCCATTGATTTGGTTCTATGAGAAATTTGGAATCAATTTGATTCACTCTACTCCTTACTACCCCCAAGGGAATGGACTGGCATAGTATTCTAACAAGAGCCTTATAAATATCATCAAAAGATTGTTAGAGGAAAAAAACAAAGCATGGGATTCAAAGCTCAAATTTTCTTTGTGGGTTGATAGAGTGACAACATAAAGGTCTCTTGGTGTCTCTTCTTTTCATCTTGTGTATGGAGTTGAGGCCATCTTTCCTTCTCAAATTTCCATGCCCGTGGAAAAATTCTTCCAAGACTACCAAGGAGAGCCTGATGATATGATCAAAAGAATATAGCAGTTGGTTGAGGTGAAGTAAACTAGAGAACAATTATTGGACAAAGCACATGACCATCAACAGAAGATCAAGCAGGCCTTTGACAAGAAGGTGAGTAGAGAGGATTTCTAGTTGGGAGATCTAGTACTCAAATGGGATGCACCCAAACAAGACAAAGGCAAGCATGGTAAATTTGAAGCCCTGTGGATTGGACCATTCAAAATATCTGAAGCATTTTCAAATAATACTTACAAGTTCTAGAATCTGGAGGATGCTAAAGTTTTTGGTGGCCCTGTAAATGGGCATTTTCTTAAAAGGTTCTTTGCTTGAGTCACAAGTGTCTTTTTCATGCCATTGTAACTATCATTCTTCTTTTTGTTTCAATAGTTGAACCCATAACCCTAAGAATAGGCATTGAAACTACCAAAGTCCTTAGAGCCTCGCAGGGAGGTCTTTATCCCCCATGGAGCCTAATGTTAGCACATATTTTTGATAGAAGGGTGTTTTTTACCTTAGGAAATAACCCATTAGTGAAAAAATGCAGGAAAGGGGTGATTGCGCAACCCACTTTAAAAATTTTATCCTAAGTTCTTGAGAGATTTTATGTTTTGGTGCATTGTGTTAAGGAGCATGCAGATCTCAGTGGTTGAACATGATGCGCTCAGATATATGACCCACATCCAATATCAGACCCCCCCTACCATTATACCTTTAATGGGGGGGTCCAAGTTGGTGGTTTTCTAGCATGGGACCCCCACTAACGTGTCTCCTTCACAGCATCTCGGACCCTCCCCCCCCACTCATTANCCCCCCAATCTGAGTAAACCATCAGACTGCTTCTCCATACCTCCCTTGCTCATGCTCAACACCTATCCCCCACTTGCCTGACCGCACACTGACCCCTTTCCTACTATCTTTCCTTCCCCTCTCACCTCCTGACACATGTTTCCCACTCCCATTCCATGTTTACCCCTGACATAACACTCCCCTCTACCTCCACGTCCTCTCCCTTTTCCATATCACCCTTGTGCCTTTACACCTCATCTCTCGCTTACTAGCGCCCACACATTCCCAGTCACCATCACCCGCTTCCTTCCACATGAACATCGTTCACTCATTTTTTTATACGAGTTTGCACCATCGCATCTCTCACTCGACCTCACCTTCCTCCACGTCCACCTTCCATCTCTCTCCGCAAGGTCTAGTAAATCATAGGTGGCAGAAATTTAGAGTGCGACCAATGCATTTTCCCAGGTGCAGAGTTGACTCAATGCTCATCCTGATCCCAATGAAATAGTTAATGAAAGCGAGGGGGTTGGTTGAAACATCGTCTCCCCCCATAAATGGAAAGACAGAAAGGATTAACCATGAGAAGCAGGTTGTCAGCCCATAATGACTAGAGATCGCGTCTAACAGAAGACTGCATGGGCAGTATGACTAAAGACTGCATGCATAGTCTGACAGAAAACGCGTCGATGTAAAGCTTTGAATGCATGACTTGATCACTCTTATGGTAGTTGTATCCATTCTAAAGTATAAATATGTATTTTTGATATTTTCTTAGTGTCGATGGTTGTGAAAGGCTCCCACATTGTAAACTTTTGATGAATCTATTGGTTCTCTAGTTATGTAACTTGATTTGAGACTTCTTGTTTAATGTAAGTCATCTTTCTTCTTCATCTTATTTTCCTCTGATACTGAAGTGTCCATGATTGACTGATTCAAGTGGAATGTTATAGCTGTATTTTGATAGATGTTTGATTATAGTCATGTTATAACTTTCTTTACTTTCCTGAAACTCTAAATCCAAGAGGATCTTGTTTTCTGAGTTTTTCCTCCTTAGGTTGCTTGAAGACCTGATGTCCACAATAGACCTCTACATTCTCCTCACCTATTTTTCCTCCTATTCACCTTTAATACAAATTACTGACTGAAGTTGATCGAGGCCTCAACTACTTATGCATTTTGGTCCAATTTTCTGAGTTAAAACAATATTATCTTGAGTTTGCACCCATTTGACCCCTTTAAATTCATTCATTGTGACATATAAATTGATGGGTACTGGGCTTCCCTTCTATGCAATCGGATGGTGACTCTCAGTGCTAATAGATAGGATATCAACTAGATTCCTTCATGACCATATGCTAGACATTTTGGGCAATTTTCATCCTCATCTAGGCTTCAGGATGCTAGATACAACCTGCTGAAGTTTCAGGCCAATTAATATTTTTGGCATTGAATGCTACATGTACCTTCTATTCCCTACTATACATTTTAATGCACCCATATTGTTAATTTATCTCCATGGATGTCTTCTATGGATAAATATATTTCCTTAAACTATTCCTATGCCTCGATCTAATTCCAGAGCAAGAAGTTATGGCCCTCAGAAGTTAATTGGGTCTCAAATCTACCCTGCACTATTTGGCTTGTAACTTCTTCATACTAGCTCTGTCTGACGAATGGTTTACACCGTTAGAAATATATCTTCAATATCACTTGTTCTATATGCATAAACTTATGTCCTTGTAGGACATACAATTTGGACTACTCGAAAACTTCATTTAGGCCTCTGAAATTGACCTAAGAGTCGAACATTTGGAAATCATTGTTAATTTTCCAGTAATTTTCACTCTTTTATGTAAATTTTGGATGACATCTGCTGATGGGGATACTGACATGGCACCCAATTTCACCTGGAACCTCGGGGTGGTTCCATTTCGACTCCCTATCCACCCAATCCTAACCTGTTGGCCTTTGTCTTCTTCTGGCATATCTCTTCCTTAGCTCCACAATGCACACATTGTATATCTTTGGCCCTGTCGGTCCTTAACTACCATGTGGTGCCTTTGTATTAGGTTGTGAGAATGGGAGGGACCCATCCCACACCCATTTACCTTTATGCACGAATTTTCCCATTTTTTTAATCCAAAAGTGATGGCCCAAAGGGTGTCAACAACGATTGACACCCTTGTCGCATTGTGGGCCCCCTAACCTGACAACTGTTAACCGAGTGGGGAGGGACCACAAAACTTAACACTTTTTAATACCCGGGAGACATTTCGAGCATACTTTCATTGCAACCTCCCCAACATATGTTTTATGTAACCACCCAGGACCCCCCCACAATCAATGTGGGGTTGACACGTGTCCTAGACTCGGATTCTGTCGGGTAGGAAAATGGATCCATCACGGGCGCCAGCTCACATGCCACATGTGATATGCATACCATTGTGTACATACCACCATGGAAATAGATGTCACCACTCTTCCTTATCATTTGACACATGGCTCCCACGGCATGCTAACGTCAGCGTACAGAAAAATTCCCAAATTTTTCCAATTTTGCCTATTTTATCAAATTTCCAAAAATGCCTGATTCGTAATTCTCTTTATTGTCACCATTGAAACTCTAAAATCAACTCGATACATCCAATTATGACCTTTTGAATGTCAAATCGACCTCTGCACATGAAATTTGAGCTTTCCACGTTAGATTTCTCCACGATTTTAATTGTAAAATTTTGGCGCCTTTGTTCAATTTTGTCCCACTTCATAATTTCCTCCTACAGTGTCATTGAAACTCTGTAATAATATTTTTTACAACCATATAAACCATTTACACAACATAATGCATCCTCTGATGGTTGATTAATCATTTTGGGTGCTAGTTCTTCTCCAATCCCCTTTCAGACTTGGGGATTTTTAACAATTCCACCATGAATGCCTCTGTAATTTCAAAATTTGTCCATATAAAATCCATAATTTTCTCATGCTACAATTAATATTTGTGGATTTTCAATCCCTCGCTAAATCCCCCCAATTATTTGTGAAATTACCCAATTTCATTGTTGTAATTTCGGAAAACAAGTTGTAGACATCCTCTTCCGACATTTTGTCAAATGTTTTTCCTGCATAATCTATTCCAATTCTAGGCTCTATTAATTGGCCCATGTAGGCTCAGTGTTGAAAACTAGAGCTCTAATACCACTTTGTAATATCCCCATCCCCCTTCTAGGCAATGCTACATCAAAATTATGAATTTTGATACCAATTCAATTTACCGATATGCTTTGCATATGAATAGAGTTATGTAGAATAATAACAACATAAAATAATAATTCGTAAACACAATTATAAGATTTCATAACAATAACTCATAATTACACACACAATAATTAAAATGATCACAAGAAAGACACTTATCTTATGAATAATAAAATCAACTACATGTAGACCTTCCACGTTCCTCCAAGCCATAGACCACACTGCTCATAACTCTAAGCAGTGGGTCACCCTCAAGCTAGGGATAAAACTCCACCATGGCTAAATCTCTCATACAACAACAAATCTCAAGCACATGTGTTAACTCTAGAAAACAACCTACAATCCATGATCCCCCACGTGCCTATCCCAGCATAGGAAGTGTGCCCCTTCTTTGCTCAACAATCCTTTGGTTTCCCCACTTCCCTTCCGGGGCTTTAGCAACAGGCTGGACATGGAGTCTCTAAGCCCTATAGTTGCAACTGGGAACCTTGGGAATTAATTCCCATCATTTCTCTCACCTGGAGAGAATACTCATGGGTCTGACAACCTGCTTCTTCAATAACACATGGGCTTGATAACCCACTTCTTCAATAACACATGGGCCTGAAAACCCATTTCTTCAATAATGCACGAGCTTGACCACCCGCCTCTTCCATCACATATGGGCCTCACAACCCGCTTCTTTAGGTCACTGGATAGAAACAACTCCCACGTACATGTATGGTTCCAGAGTACCACCCTTAGGTGTTGAGGATGGAATGATGGATATTACTCTATATCCATTAATTATATATGCATGGTTCTTATGTGACATTTGGGACATAAGGACTAACTTTGTCCCCTACATGTAATTCGTTCCCTTTCTTTGGGAACTTAGGATAAATTAATGTATATGTATCCATAAGTGAAATTTTTTTAGGAAATATTATTAAAATACTCCCTTGGCTTAAGCCCTCTAGGCTTACTCCCTCTTCCTAGACTCTTAGCCCCCCTTTACCTTTCTAGTGGAGTTTAGCCCCCCATACTCTTTTGTTGGGTCAGTCTGCAGCAATGATGTATTTTATTAATAATATGAGTGTTTACATATTACAATAATAGGCTCACTAGCCTTTTAGCATCTAGGCTCACTGGCCTAATAATCACATAGGCACTTTGGCCTATAGTATCCTAGCTCACTAGTGTATAAACATATGTACGTTTACAATTAGGGTTCATCGTGGGGGTATTACACTTACATAAGCAATTTTTTCCAAACTTTGATCTATCTTAGGAGTTCAGAAAACTGTCAGTAAGGGGGGATAGGTTCTAATGCATCCTTCATTCTCCTATTGTGTCACCTTTGTAAATCATTCAATCATATCCCAAATTGTTCTTAAGGGGGGATGTTAGGATAATTAAACACTTAGGAGTTAGTTAAGATCAACTTAGTCTAATTTTTCATTAGGAAAAAATTGTGTTTCTTTAGTATGCATTAGTATGAATTTGTAGTTAGGTAATCCAACGGTCACGATATGTTCCCAATATAGAGTGATCTAATGGTTCATATTCTCCTCAATATTAATAGATACATTAATTTGTGGCTTAACACCTGATTGGTCCATAATCTCTATTTAAAGAGCATGGAGGGTCATTTGTGGATGATCAATTGTGAAAAACTCTCTTGTAAATCTCTTTTTAATATTTTTCTTCTGCATTAATAAATTGTGCTTGGTTTGGACAGTGGATGTTTCCCCCTAGGGTTTTACCATGTCAAAGGATCGGTGTGTTGATCTTTGATATGGTAGTGTGAATAGTTATTGAAGGTGTTCCTCCTCTATTGGAATATTGTGTTGTCGAACACATGGTGGTTCACAAAACAACAAAAGTAATATTATTCTCTATCTTTTATTATGTTATAAATATGTATTTCCTAATCCATTTAAAAAGAAAAATAGATGTCACACTAATACAAATGGACATCTACAATTTACAAAAAATAAATGTTTGATTATGTTAAAGGTCAAGGCTATTCTTACACACAAGTATAAACTATTCTTTACGCCCTCTAGATTTGAATTTGCGACCTCCAAAGAAAACACATGTTCTTGTTCTTAACCATTAAGCCTACTCAATTTTTTTTTTAAATATATTGTGAAAACTAATTACATTTCTTACATTTATTCTTCTAATATCATGTATACCTCCGTAGACTTTACCAGTCAAATCGTTGGAGGGAGGAGGGGGTCCCTTGTCCTATAAGCAAAAGACACACGTGTGTGACCTTAAAACTGAATTATTATTATTATTATCATAATATTTTTAATTTCTTCTTCTTGTATACTATAATATTATTAACTTACTAACTATTTTAGTGATATTGTTCATAGACTTCCCTCATTTACTGTCATGACCATTAAACAATAAATAGTATGTTAATTGTTTAAGACCATAAACAATAAATATTATGTTAATCGTTATAAACTCGAGTTGTTACATTTAATAGTCCTGTGAACCATTAATTTTCAGTTCATTTTGACCGGGCAAAACTGAGGTCTAAACGTAGTCATTCACATCCATAAGAACTGGAGTAATCGATTCTGGAATACCGTTGGACTTTCGATTGAAAGTGGTCTGTAAATGGTCGTTTTTATAATTAAATAATTGTATCCCGGTATGGATTAATTTGGTGCATTTAATGTTAATGAGACCACGGGGTTAGACCTCCGGAATAATTTATTACAGTTGGATTTATTTGGTATATTTAATGTTGACGAGACCACGGTTTTAGAACTCCTTAGAAGTGTGTACAAGACCCACCCACAAGCCGACCATCGACGCCCCCAGAAAAATTAACTTAAAATAAATAAATAAATATATATATATATATATTTATATATACCTCAGTCACTCATCACACAACTTCATTACGCATAAGCATTCCTACTGCGGAAGAAGAATAATAGTCACTGGCTTATTTTATCTGGTAATAAGCCATTCCTATTGTGGAAGAAAAATACGAGTCACAAGCTTACTTTTTCTGGTAATTCTTTTGAACACCCTTCGCTTCAATTAATGAAAATTTTCTATGGAGCAAATCACGTTTATATGTTTTTTCCATGGCTTGAAGAAGTTTTCTGTTATATACAATCTATCTAGCACTAAATTTTAAGGTGATTAAGTAGGTTTACCAATAGTTTGGAATTCAATTTATGTACATCAATCATAACCAATCATAACTATATGATTCAAATGGTATCTAATTTTGCAAAAACGTCTTATATATTATATATTATGTTTATATATTATATATTATGTTTATATATTATATATTATGTTTATATATATTATGTTTGTATATATATATATATTTTTTTTTGGATTTGAACTTGTAATTTTTTTTTAAGGAAAAAACAAGTTCTTAACTTTAAGCACACTCAGGTTATATATATATAAATATAAGAGGATTAAATTGAGTTTGAGAACTTGCAATTCCTGTAAACTTGGTACTGGATTATTCTTGTCAGTGTTTTTGGTTTATAATATTGTTATTGCATACTGAATATGTGAGTTTAATTTTTCTGTGAAATTTAAAGGTTATACATTTAGTTAGAAATCAGTTTATATTATAATAACTTTCTTTTTTAGTATCCATTGATATAGTTTGCAATCAATTTTAATTATAATTGCTTTCTTTTTTTAGTATTCATTGATATTATTGATAAAGACTTGATATTAACCAGTTTCAAACGTTGGTGTAGATCGAATTTTTAGGAATCACCATATTTTGACAACTTTATCCCAGTTTTGCTGAGGGATTGACACTAATTTCTAAAAATATTAGAGGATTATTGTTATTCGTCTCCTTTGATATTGGTTAGAAAATAAATATGATCATTTAACATTGTTAATAAAGTTGAAATTATAATTATCATTAGAGATGAATTAATGAACTTTTATAGGTTTTGGTTTGTTGTTTCTCTAATAATTTATCTATTTTTTTTCCTAAAATTTCAACAATTTCTTATTTTTTCTTATTTTTAATTTTATAAGTTGAGAGTTAAAAGTGAACATTATGCTTATTAGGCTTTGTGTTCTCTTTGTGACTTGGGAGCTCTACATATGGGAGCTCTACATATGGTTTGGGAGGTTAGAGTGATTTATTATAGTTACTACTTGGAAATAAACTTATCAAAATGCTTCAATATAATGTATATAATGTATTGAAAAGTTAAAATTTAGAGATTTATTGTTAATTTACATTGGTCTAAGTATTCTAGCAATGCTAAGTAATTCTTATTGTACAGATTTTACTAAATTGGGTTTTTTATTTGGGTGTTTCATTTGATGTTTGCAACAGGTAAAGGCAACAAACATTTTTCAGGGAATATTGGATTTTATGTTTTGTATACTTTGTTGGGTCTATTTGTCCTTTTGACCTATATGGTAATAGCAGGTTCTACATAAATTTATAATTGATTTACAAAAATGCAAGACCCAAATCTGTACAGAGATGTTGGTGTATCAAATCCTAAGATGAAGATAATGAAACCATTGGTGTCTCAAAAAATTGTAGCCAAGTTTCAAGATCACAATGAACTTAGACAGAAAGGAGCAAAGGGTAATGTATCAAAGTCCAATATGGAAGTAGGGAAACTTTTGGCTCAAACAACTCATGTAGCACAGTTTCAAGGACGTTGTGAGATTGGACAGAAAGAAACACATGCTGATGTCAAAATACAAGGTGTCAAAAAAGAAACCATTGACTCCAACACCTTCAGTATTCCAGATTCAAAAGCACAGTGAAATTGAGCAGAAAAAACTTGATGATGTTTCAAAGTTAATGACACGAAAAAGAAAACTATTGGCTCCAACAACTTCAGTAGCCCAGTTTCAAGAACACAACAATATTGGACAGCAAGAAGTACATGGTTATGTATCAAAGTTCAAGGTGAAAATAAGGAAACCGTTGACTCAAACAACTCAGTTTCAAGAACAAAGTGAGAATGGTCATCAAGAAGCAGCACCAGCACATGGTGGCATAATGAAGTTCAAGGTGTCAAAAAAATATATATTGGCTAAAACTTCTGTAGCTCCGTTTCAAGAATACTATGGGATTGGACAGTTGAAGGCAGATGAATATGTATCAAAGTCCAAAATACAAACAAGTAAAAAAATTGACTCAATCAACTTATGTGGCCCAGCTTCAAACACACAATGAGACTGGACAAGAAGAATCATTGAATGTACCCAAAATATCAAAAAAGAAACAGAAGAGTGGAACTTCTACAAAAAGATGGGACAACCCTGGATCTCCTTCAAATGATCTTCCAGAATATTCACAGCTCACTAAATCAGCTAATAAGTATGCAGCCTTGAGGCGTAAGTATTTGATGTTAGAGGAAAAACACTCTATTCTAGAAAAAGACCGACAGTGAAGTGAAAAGCCTAGAAAAAGAGAAACATGCACTTTTAGATAAGTTGGTTGTGTTGGAAGGTTTGGTCGATCCTTCTATTTTTAAATAGTCCAACCAAAAATTATAAACATTGTTTAAGTCTTCGTTGTTTTTGAACTTGTAGTTTACATAAGCATAAGCAAATTCATGGTTGAACATTTTTCACTTTTGGATAAGTTGGTTGTGTTGGAAGGTTTGGTCGATCCTTCCATTTTTAAATATCCCAACCAAAAATTAAACATTGGTACAGTCTTTGTTGTTTTTGTACATGTAACTTACATAAGCAAATTCATGGTTGAACATTTTTCATGAAATCAACGCAGAATATACCTCAGAGTTTATTAAGTTTTGTCTGGAAAGTAATTGTAATACTTGTTTATACTTCAGCTCTTCTAACTTTCTATTCGAGAAAATGAGTTGAAAATGAATTAAGTTCCATGTTCTAAATCTCCCAGCCAAAATATATAGACATATTACTGTTGCAGTCTGTGTTGTTTCTCCACTTGTAGGTTCCTTCTCTGCATAAACAGATTGAATGTTAACCATTTTCATGAAATCAATCCCAAAACGTTTCAGGTACATAGTTTATTGGATTTTCTTAAAATGTAATGGCAACGTTTATTTATGTTTTCGCATTACCCACTGCATTTAAAGAGAACCTGTGGAATATTGCCTACTACATCTGCTATTCGTGTTATTTGTTTTGAACATAAATTACTTTTTACTGTTTCCAAAATCAAATCATAATCCTGTGGTCACGTAAGCAATAAAGCTTCGTTCCCTACCTCCGGAGAGATGCGCACTCAATTTTTTTTGTACGTAGCAAAATCACTTGGATTCATTTAATTTACAACGAAGACTTCAAGTTTCAGCTTTTTAGTCCATGTTTATTATAAACTTTTCTCTCACATTTAGTAGATGCTCAAATTTAATAGATGCTTAATTGTTTAGATATAGAAATTCATGGCAATAACTTAGGTAGTAATATTATTAGATTTTCTACATTTGCTCAATATTTATAAGGTTTTTCAAAAGATGAGGAATTGAATAAAGCTATGATATTTGCTACATTTCCTCAATATATATAAGGATTTTGAAAAGATGAGGAATTGAATTAAGATGTTATTCATTTTGCTTAAACCTATAAACAGATATTTGAAATAGAAATGCAATATATAATTCTTATAATAGACTGGTTTGATTTGAAATAAAACAACAATATAGTTCTATAATAGACTTGTTTGTTGTCTTTTTGTTGATATAACTTTAAATGATATAGGTGTTTATTTGCAGGTTAATGGAAAAATTATGATATTGAAATAGATTAATAAAAATAATAATAATAATAATAATCTATTTGAGTGAATAATACATTACAATTCCATTCAATTGTTATTCATAATACATTACAAACAGGTAGAGTGGTTAAAGTTGACTAGTAACAATTTACAAAAAAAAATTAATTTTAAAATAATATTCAAGAAAAAATTGATGGTAACATGTTAACAACTTCTAATTTTAAAATAATATCCAAGGAAAAAACAATAATCGCATATCAATAAAGACATAAATGCAAACCATAAAGATAATTGACATGCATGCCTATAACATAAATGACCTTTAAAACAAGGCTTGATTACCCCACATTGGACCAAGGATTGATAATGACTTAGATGTGGAATTAATGTGTTAGGTGAGTTCATTTTTTTCCCACTAAGTTCTTAATCCATTCTTTATTTTTGAATTTGAAATGTTTGTTTTTTCCACTAAATACTAAGTAAAATTCCTCATGAAATTGGAGAATAATTTCAACCAAAATATCCATAAGAATGGAGTAGGTGCCAACTTAGAATCAACTATGCTAAAGTGTTGAAGTAAGTCAAGGGAATACTTCTGCTAAAAAATAAAGATTCTTTCTGAAGACTGAAAAATAAATTTTCCTTCTTAAGATTGAAAAAACTACACGCCAATAAAATAGTGTAGAAGACCAAGATCTATCATATCAATCTATTCCATAAATGCTTATTTAACATTATAAATCAAGGATGAAGTACTCCATGTGCTAATTAAGTCATCCACATACAAAACTAAAATCAGGAGTCTTCTAGTGTAAACAATAAGATCAAAATGAGTGTTGGATCCCTCAAGTGATAAGATAACTATCCATTTTCCCATACCAATATTGGGGAGCTTGTTTGAGACCATAAATGAACGTCAAATCTTTCATACAAGAGAAGAGTCCGACAAAAAATTAGGAGGTTTTTCCGTCTAGATTTCCTCTTGTGAATCCCCATGCAAAAAAACACTCTTCACATCCATCTCGTAAGCTGACCAACCTTGAGATGCAACAAGAGAAATCCTAAGACATATGAAATTCATCTTGGCAATAGGGGAAAAAGTCTCAGAATAATCAATCCCTTCAACTTGTGAAAATCCCTTGGCCATTAGTCATGCCTTATGTTTGTCAATAGAACCATTTGCACCATATTTGATTCTATAGACCCATTTGTAGAAAACTATTTTTTGTACCTTAGGAAGAGGAAAAAGATCCCATGTGTGATTCTTCATCCAAGAATAATACTCCTCTTTAGTGGCAGCTTCCCATTCATCTTTCCCAACAACATTACAAAATTTTTGGGGAACATCTGAAATGGCATGACTCAAAAGAGAGATACATGTCATCTATGGATGAATGTTGCAAGGAGTAGCAGAAAAATAGTTGAAATCGGTTGGATTATACTGATGAGGTATCTCTCTCAAAAGCTCCTCCTCAATTGTTGTTCCCAATCAAGTTGTTCCCATGAGATGTGCTCAACTATTGTTGGTGGATTTTCGATTGGCTCAGTTTCCTCATCTGTAGCTATCTGGTTTTTCTCATCTTCTTCTTCTTCAAAAACAAGACTATGAGCATGAACTGTACCATCATGGAAATCTATGGAGAGAGTAGGTTCAAATGAGTGTTTGAAATGATCATTAAAACAAACATCCCTATGAAACAATACATCAATAGTAATACGATCAAATAGCCTATATGATTTCATGTCTTCACAATAACGAACAAATATCAATGGTCTTGCTCTTGTTCTCCATAGCTTTGTGCTTTTCATTTGGAATTAATGCCCATGCTCCACTACTGAATACTATAAAAGTAGAGACATCAGGATTGACATGATGCCAAGCTTCATCTGGAGTCATATGCAACATTGTTTTATGAGACATCTGATTTTGAATGTAATTTGCACAGTTCACTGCTTCAACCTAGAAGGAGGATGATATGTTCTTGGACTAAATCATGCAGTTCACCATTTATTTCAATGTCCTATTCTTTCTTTCAACAATTCCATTTTGTTGAGGGGTGTAGGGAACAAAATGTTGATGTAGAATACCATGTTGTATACAAAAATATTTGAATCCTTAAGTGACATACTGTCCCCCCCCCTGCCCATTATTTGTGCGTAGGTTGTTGATAGAATGAGAGGACTACTTCTCAACAAATCCTTGAAGGTATTGAAATTGGAAAATACCTTACTCTCGAACTTATAAAAGTACAACCAAGAGCATCGTGAGAAGTCATCAATGAAAGTGAGTGCATACTTATCCCATGAAAATGAGCGAGTTGGAAAAATCATGAGGTCACTATGTGCCATCTCAAGATGTACTATTGTAGCATGCACGGATTTTCCTTTTGGAAAAGGATCTTGATGTTGTTTCCCAAGAACATATCCTCGACAAACTTCATCAATACAAGAAACTTTAGAAAGTTCATGAACCAATTTTTCTATGCTCAACTGACACAAGTACTTGTAGTTTAGATGTCCAAATATTTCATGCCAAATCCTACTCAAAGAATCATCATGTGCAATGAAAGAGGAAGCCAAAAAAGGCTCAAAACCAACAAACTTGTACGATCTGGAGCTATGAGAGACTTTTCCCAATGCAACAACAATGTCATGATTTTTCAATTCTTGAATGACTACATCATTAGGAGAGAACACTATTATTTTCCCATCACCAGAATGGTAAATATGGTAAATTGAGAGTATATTAGTAGAGATGTTAGGAACAAGAAGAACATTATTGATGCACCCTTCATCTAATTGCACAGTCAATGGATCCTAAAACATCAAGCTATGTAGAGTCTTTAATGACAATATGAGAAATGATACAATCAAAGCTTGAAGGAAATAACTCATTGGAATGAGTCATATGATGAGATGCACCTGAATCAAATATCCAGCTACTTGAAGATGTATACAAGGCCTGAGCAAATAAGGCATGCCCTTTACCTGTCGAAGAAGGTTTGGACACATAAATTTTGTGTTGCTACATGGCTTCATTCAATGCCTCAAATTTCTTCCAACATTTTGATTATGGATGTCCTAGAGTTACTAGACTTGGAAGGTGGAGATGATTTTTTTTTTTTTGCTGAGGTTTGGAGGGAGTCTCAGCACCTTGTGCATAATATTTGTTCTTTTTATATGATCATTTCTTCTTACCTTTGGAGGTATGGGTCAAAAGAGCTTGATTGGTATATTTTGAAAGGGAATCAAGTTGCATAAGCTTGGATTGTTTCCTTGTGAGGGGCTCGCAAAAAAGTTCAAAAGAAGGTATTTTAAAATCATCTCCTAGTGCATCTATCATAGAGTAAAATGTAGAAGAAAATACATGATAAGAACCTTTTAATTTGGATAAAATCAGAAAAATGCACTCATCATCCAATTTGAATTTTCCACACCCTTTAAATTGTGCCACCAATGACCTGAATTTGGAAAGATAATCTTTAATAGACCTATGTTCATTAGGCACAAGGGATGACAATTCTGTTGTAGGGCTCTAAATTCACCAAATAAAGAGGCAAACTTGTCCCAACTTGCTTTAGAAGTTTTACAGAACAATGTACAACAACAAACTATTTGACACCTGCAAACTAATGAGACCCACGGTTTCATCAAGTTAGTTTCGATAAGATAACCTCTCGATTTCGTTGGTAAATACGGGTTGAGCCTCAACTAACATTTGCCAAAGCCCTTTTGAGTGAAGAAACTGGGTTATGGTGCCTCCACTGTCCCGGTGGATAAAGTGGAGTTGTTTTGTTGTTTTTGCAGCTCGAGGACCACCTCTTTATGTCGCCTTTTTAAATGGTAAATAATTGTTGTAGCAACTATAAAGAAATATTTAACATAATAGAGGATGTATGTGAAATATACGTTCTGGAACTCCAATTATTTTCTGCGTGATAATAACTAACCATTGAATTTAGTTCTGTACAAACATTGTTTTGTTGAACCTGATCATGATACAAATATGGGAATAAGCGAGCCAGAAGCGCCAAAAGAAAAGTTTGATTTCACGGATGAATTACCAGTGTGCTGGGAGAGATTGAAATCGTATCGAGATATCTGATATACAGCCTTTGGAGGGACAAGACTTAACCGGAAGAAATCAAATACAAGAGGTACATGATTTAAAATGGGAGAACTGCAATACGACCCTTGAGATGTCTAAAATGTAACCTGCGACCGCTTGAGGGAAAAGGAATGGAAGATTTGAGCTCTGATCAGACGACATTTGATCCTCAAAAATTCAGAGCTGTTAATGGGGCAGTACAAAACCATCGATGGAGCTCGTTGAGAATCTCCTTGCACACGGAGTTCTTGAGCACATAGAGCTCAAAAAAATACGCTCATAGAGTTTTAGCAATCTGGAGCTAAGGAAATGCCAGGACAGTTTTGCTAATGAGAGACACATACTGCCCAAACAAGTTCACAAAAGTTCACATCAAAATCTTTCCCAACAAAATGACAAGGGTTTTGTAGTGTGGCTTTGATCAAAATACATGAGAGTGCTCAATATATGTATATGATTGAGGAGGTCCAACAAATACTTAGATTAGCTGATCAATTAAAAGAAAGAATCGATATGTGTATCAAGTGTTTAGAAATATGCACTATTTAAACAAACACATTAATAAATAATTAAATCTTCATAATATAATTAAGAAACACATTAACAATAATTAAAACTTCATAGTATAATTAAGAAACGTATTAACAAGTCCCGGAAGTGTAGGACAGTCGGTGACGGAGTGTGTTGTTAAGCCACTCCGTGTTGTTAAAGTCATCGATTCGAAACCTGCGGGGACAAAAAATCCAACCATGTTAAGGGTTGGTGTGGCTCAGGCCGGGTGCGATCCCCGAGTGATTTTGACGGCTTAGATGCCCCTGAGCGTAGCCAACAGGTCCCGCACAAA
>ML779848.1:17905-38998 GCA_009831015.1 Picea engelmannii | reverse complement strand
CTTTTTCAACCTATTCCAAATATAATAAAAGATAAAATAGTTTTGAAGATGTCATGAAATGAAATGTTAAATGCATACTTCTCTTCAATATTTCTTGAAATTCTTAGAAACTTTTTTTTAAAAAGAAACTTATCTCCTTTTTCAACCTATTCCAAATATAATAAAAAATAAAATAGTTTTGAAGGTGTCATGCAATGAAATGTTAGATGCATACTTCTCTTCAATATTTAAGTCTAGAATGTTAATCTCTCTTTATGCCATCTCCGATTTACTTGTTACTGTAATTATTAAGTATGAATTTTTGTTTATGAATTAAAATTATGTTGACTTCTCTTTATGCCATTTCCAATTTACTTATTAATATGATTATTAGGTATGAAGTTTTATTATTCAATAAAAATTATGAATTGAAATTGTGATTAAATATATTATAAATATATTTTTAATTATATAAAAATTATTTTAAAAGTATTGAAATTGTTATTTGTAATATGTTAATTTAAACATAATAAAAACTATATTATAAACATGGTTATTTCAACATCATTTTAATTTAAACATAATAAAAACTATAATAAAAACTATATTATAAACAAGGTTATTCCAACATCATTTTCTATGAGTCATGAATTGTTATTTGTAATATGTTAATTTAAACATAATAAAAACTATATTATAAACATGGTTATTCCAACATCATTTTAATTTAAACATAATAATTCATTATAATAAAAACTATATTATAAACAAGATTATTCTAACATCATTTTCATGAGTCACTATGTCAACTTACACTAGTTGTTGTTAAATAAACTACCAAGATTTATCTTTAATAATTTTGCAAGGTAATTAAGTAGCTTGGTTAATAGACTCGTTTTCAATATAGTTTGTGTAATTCTATATATGATGTGTAATTTTATTAATGAATAAAGATTACAGAGTTAGTGATTATAATGATTTTTATTAATTTTTCATAAAATTATAATTGTGTTAATAGATAAAAGATATAAAAAATTAACAAAATTAAAGTTATATTAATAAAATAAAAATAAAAGTAAGGTAATTAAGTAGCTTGGTTAATAGACTCGTTTTCAATATAGTTTGTGCAATTCTATATATGATGTGTAATTTTATTAATGAATAAAGATTACAAAGTTAGTGATTATAATGATTTTTATTAATTTTTAATAAAATTATAATTGTGTTAATAGATAAAAGATATAAAAAATTAACAAAATTAAAGTTATATTAATAAAATAAAAATAAAAGTAGTCTTAAAATTATAATATAGTATGAAATTATTAGAAAAATAATAAAAAAACGTTTATAGAATAAAAATGAAAAGATATAAACATGAAGTAATGTTATTATTTTAGGGTGTTTAATGTCATTCTTTAAATGTTATCCATAGTTCCAACATTTGGGCCATCAAATTGACTATTTTCACTTTAAAAGTGAACAAATGGGACCGAAAATCCAACGTGCTAGGGGACCAAAATACTAACAAGAAGGCTACACCCATACCTCAAGAGACAGGTCAACAAGACGCAAGATGACGACAATCAAAGAAAAAACACAATATAATACACCCGACTCCGCCAACAACCCAACCATTAACTGATAAGCAAGGGGTCTAAGTGCAAAGGTTGAACTGTTATCAAGCTACTAAGGTCGTAAACGTTATCATAATGCGAAATAAGAAAGGCACTTAACCAAATCAAATATGCTTATCAACAATTATAAAACGTCGGCTAAAATATGTGAACTACTTAACAATTTAAAGGTGCTCCACGCTACTTTTCAAATAAACGACATTGTTGTAAAAAATAAGTTCCTTTTCAATACTAAATTTAATGTTATTTTAACATTGTTAGGCAATTATAATAAAGGTCATTTCAAAGCTATTCAAATGCAAATTCTAACGCTATCTTGTTGTTTATAATTAAATGTCATGTTCAACTATTCAATGCAAATTGATGCCATTATGTTGCTTATAATTAATGTCATTTCAGAACTATTGAATGCAGTTTTGATGCTATTAGGTTGTAAAAAATATAATTGTCATATACATAATAACAAACTATTTTTCGGTCTTAACCAATAATACCTATCAGAATGCGGATGTATCACTGTGTCTAATAACAAGATTGCTGCCAATTTAGTATTCGCCTGGGGCTAGTAATTTGTGTTATTGTATTTATATACAAGGAAGGTGGTGAATAACCTAAGGCTATCCAGAAAAGTAAGAAGTTGTTGTGTAAACCAAATATAATTTCACCATGGTCATAAAAAGTACTGTGTAAATTATACAATGGCTGTCAAAATTAAAAATACACTACTGCTCTCTATAGCACGGATGGTAGGGTTGTCTATTGATCAAAGAAAATGCTATCCAATTAGGGGACTGTCCAAATAGGTAAGGTTGTCTAAGACATAGGCTATCTATTACACAAACATGTCGCTATTATTAAACTCTATCCAACATCAATAAATATTAATGCTAATTAAAAAATAGAAGAACGCTCTCCAGAAACAAAATTTCCATCTTTTATCATTGTCATAAGGATTCAGCACAGTCGCTCATAACATAAATAGTTGGGTAATAAATAGAGGAAGACGTTGTGTAAAAAGTGAATCAAAGAAGTTACCCCAAACAGAAAATCCAGGAATGATTAAAGATTCAGCTCGCACTCATTTAAAGGGGTGGATTCGTTGCCTATCAAGGTAAGTTGTCGCTATCATCTACAGGTTTTAAATGCAATCCACAAGGGGCCAACACCGCCATTCACAGCATGAAAATCATGGACAGTGGCAAGTAAAACACAAACAGTACAGCTCGCAAAATCGAGGTTTGTTTGGCAGGGAAAATGCAGCCTATACAGCGTGCAAAATCATGGTTTGTTTGGTAGGTAAAACATTGTCTATGCCACGACAAATTCATGGTTAGATGGCTGGAAAAATACTCAGTCTATGACACGACAAATTTGTGGTCAGATGGATGGAAAAAAACGTAGTCTATTGCAACAACAAAATCATTGTGAAATAAGGGACGAATTCATTGTGAAAGCGATTCAAGTCGCAGTAAAAAATAATGGCATCCAACATTACACAGGAAGAAAAGAAAACGCTACCATAAATAGTGAAAACGCCCAGAAAGATGGTAGGGTAAAATTGCCATTAAAAGTGATAAAAACTCAAAATGTAATCACCAGGGAGTACATTAAAAGCAGAGCTAAAATATCTAGGAATGTAAATTAAAAACACATAGTCAAAATTTTGTGGATTGGCATGTTGTAATGTCGAGAATAAATGCCATCAATAAAATAAAACAGAGGGTTAATTTGAGTACAATGAAAACCATTTAATGGGTTGTTGATCATGTTTTCATGAGAAGACTGAAAGCTCTGCCAAAAATAAAGTGCAGATAAATATACTCAATTGATAATGCAGGTGAAGACAAATTAATAAAGGATAGCGTTATCACAATGAAATCGAATTGTAAATAGAAAGGTAATATCGCAGTCAAACTTGGCAAGTTCACAGTCCAATAAGAGGTTATATCGCGGATGATAAAAAGGTAAAACACAGAGTTAAAAATCAGGGGACACCGAGTTAAAAATGCATAGGGTATCCAGTGGTTCATGAATAGGAATGATAACAATGACAGGATTACCCAACACAAGAAGGCGCAAAGACCATCAATCATCCAAGAAAAATCAACAAGGGTAGACAACCGGGAAAAATCATCCTTCACTCATCATCCACACACAGAAAAGTACGGAATTAGAATTTATAGGTCATTGTGCACCAAAGTCACAACCATTGATTCGGCTCTCAGTCGACTGCTCAGAAGTGGACTGATGAACTAGGGATGAGGACGAAGACTAGGCCTAAAATCTTCATAAAAATCAATTAAAACCAATAGGACAATCACAACATCAAGGATCGAATGCCAAGGGAATCAAGTCAAGCAGCGAGCTTAAGGCTATGGAGAATTTAAGTTTTCGGTTAAAATACTAAGTCAAACACTTTCTTTACACAATTAAAAGTATAGAATTGAAAGCATAAAGTCAATAGTAATCTACCACGCAGAATAAAAGAAAGCCTACCATAGCCCAAGTCATCTTCTCTGAGCCGTAGTCCCGCGCGCTTCGTGTAGCTCCTGCTTGCCGACCTATGAGACTTGACTGGTACCTCCCAACCAACGCTAGGGGTACTCTTCTTCCCCCTTAGCCCCCTGAGCTAGAAAGTGACCGTGCACAATAAAGCAAAGAAGAACTAGCTCCCATCTCGCCTCTCAAGGCCGACCTACCACTCCTCACTGAGTTGGGTATCCCAACTCCCACAAGATAAGTGAGTCTAGTCTAAAATTCTGCAGCGTAATATTACGCATGACAGAAGAGATCCATCCTCCTTATCCTCACTCCTTTATATATAATTTCTAAGTCCTTTCTTTCCCAATTATCCATTTAATTTATTGTTCAATAATTTAATTCATAAAAATCCTCCGCGTACATGTGTCACCCATCCCCTTCTTTGCACTAGAATTTAATTTCATTAATTATTTAAACACTCTTGTTTCGCTCACCCAGCTAAAAGCATTCATAGAATCTCTCTTGGGTATCCCCATATTCCCTTACACATTTTAATGACTTACCCCATTACTAATTTATTGGTTGAGTTCAATTTAGAAAGTTCTTAAAGCCATGATTCCTTGCTAAGTTAGTCATTCTACTTTTTCCTTATGTTTCCCCTTTCTCTTTATGTTTCCCCCTTTTTCCCTTAGTTTCCTAAATCTTTTAAATTTCCCTCTTTCCCTTTTTATCTAAAACTCAAATTAGCATGTGTAGACTTTACCCCTTTTCCCCTTTTTCTTTCTAGTAAAAAAATTTAATTAGCATAGTAGAAAAACAATCAATTCTCTTTTAAAATTTTAAATCCCTCAATAATTTAATCGAGTTTCTTACCCCCTTTTCGTCACATGTTTAGTGATGATTATTATTATTTTTATTTTTTTTACCTCAAGTATTACTTTAGACCTAGATTTTAATTTCCGAGGTTGGGAGACATTTTATTAGGGAAATTATTTTTAACTCTTTATTATCACATTATTCGTTCTAAGGCCATATAGTTTTATTCGTTTATTGGTCAACAATGCGACGTGCCCTTTAGGACATGCTATATGCTCCAAGGGTTCCACTCGCCTCATTTTGTTTCCCTTGCACGACGTGCCCTTCAAGACGCACTACGTGCTCCAACGGTGCCACTCAACTCTTGTCGTTTTTCTTGCGTGACACTCCCTTCAGGACACACTACGTGCTCCAAGGGTGCCACTCACCTCTTGTCATTTTTCTTGCGCAACGTTCCCTTCAAGATGCACTACGTGCTCCAAGGGTGCCACTCTCCTCTTGTCATTTTTCTTGCACAACGTGCCCTTCAAGACAGACTATGTGCTCCAAGGGTGAAAATCGCCTCTTAACTGACTTGGTAGAAATAAAAACCCTTGGAGTCAATACTATGTGAGGTGATCTTGTGGGAGACTAAGGGCCTCTAAGGAATAAGGCCCCTACCTTATTGTGCTCGCCTTAGAATGGTCATGAGTGACTGTCGCAGTTTGCCCTCATGGCATCATGGGTCTTCTCGAACTAGGTAGTCGTTAACCTACAGTTCAAGCCATGGTGGGAGTTTTAGTAGGATATGGAAGGGTTGTTGTCCACACCTCTCCCTCAACGTCTCTAGTAGTAGTGTGTGACCCCTCTACTCAACATGTGAGTATGTTCGGCAAGATATCATCTGCCTTCATCATCAAGGAATCATGTAAGAACAAAATCCATAATCATAACACCTAATCAGTTGCACATATGTCATATATATACAAAAATCAAACCCCAATAGTCCACTCCCTGACTTGATTCGGAGTCCAACTATTTCATCGATGCCTAAGCATCCTCGAGCTCCAAATCTTGCACACTCAGGAGAACCAATTCAATAGCACCTGTCTAAGTCAATACATCAAAATAACATATAATCACATCCATAATGCCTCATAATAATAATCAACAGTCAATGGTATAATAATTTGGATCACTTGCAAGCAAGTGTCCTCAAAGAATAAGTTTGTTTAGTGTGCACAAGAGCAAGATGTTACATATAGCCCCTCTTGGTCTAAAATTCATCCCGAAGTTTCATAGTATATAAGTGCCTAAATAATATGTATCACAGTGTCAGAAGTCTATCTATCAAACAAAGAAAATGGAAACTATTGGCGCATATCATATGCATCCTCCCAGGTCGTCAAGTGTGGACTATAGTTGTCCCACTGGACCTTGACCTGATCTACCATTTGGCGTCGTATCTGTCAAATGCAATGATCTAGGATGTGGATCGGCTCAGCTGTGAGCATCCCCTCATCCGACACCTGCAAGGAACTTATGTCAATAACTTGTGTAGGATCACTAATATAATGTCTCAAAACAGATACGTCAAAACATCGTGCATACACCTCAAAGAATCAGGCAAGGCTAGTCGATAAGCCACGACCCCCTTCCTCTCCACAATCTTGAAAGGTCCCACAAACATAGGAGATAGTTTAGCTCCCTTTCCAAACTTGATTGAACTCTTATGTGGTTTTACCTACAAGAAGACTCGATTGCCAACTTCGTAACTACGGTCGACACGGTGCAAATCGGCATAACCCTTTTCTCGATCCTGCGCTTATTTGATTCTTTTTCTTATTGTTTGCATTTGATCTTCCATTTCTTGGATCACTACTAGTCCCACCAGGACCCTATCCTCAAGCCGATCCAAACTCAAACGCATCTGACATGGTCACCCATAAAGGAACTCGAAAGGTTCCATATTAATGGTGCTTTGGTAACTATTGTTATAAGTGAATTATACCAGTGGCAAGAATTCTTCCCAAAACTTCTATTGGTCCATCACATACATGCGCAACATGTCTTCGAAGGTCTGGTTCGTTCATTCGGTCTACTCGTCAGTCTTTGGGTGATACGCAGTACTAAAGTTAAGTTGGGTTCCCAAGGCCTCTTGGAAACTAGTCCAAAATCGTCCAGTAAACACTGATACTCGATCAGATATAATCCTCTTAGGCATGCCATACAGCCTCACAATCTCACTGGTGAAAATTTAGCTATGTCAGGTGCCTGATACGTCGTACGCACAGGAACAAAATGAGCACTCTCCGTCAGAGTGTCAACTACTATGAAAATCGAGGTGTGTATCCTTGTCGTCAGTGGAAATCCAACAATGAAATCCATCGAAATAACCTCCCATTTCGATTTCAGAATAGCATGTGGTTGTAGTAATCCTGCTAGATGTCTATGTTCAGCCTTTACCTGCTGACATTCTATACATCTGGCCACATAGTTGACTATGTTTTCATTCATTCCTTTCCATAAGAATAAGGGCTTAAGGTCCGCCCTCATCTTCGTGACTACTGGGTGAGCCATGTATACTGCTCTATGAGCCTCGTTTAGGATCAAGCTCCTCAAATCATCATGCGGTGGTACGTAAATCCAATTTTTAAACCTCAATAATCCATCGTCGTCAAACGTAAATCCTTCAAATATTAGTACCATCTTTGTGTTTTGTCCGATAAAATCCTCGACCTCTTTTTACCAGTCATCGTCACGCTGTAAAGTTAGAATATTTTCACGTAGATTTGTCTGAAGAGGAAACACAGAAAAGATTTGTGGTCTTCAACTCAATGCATCTACCACTCCGTTCACTTTTCCTTTTATGTAAGAAATCTCGAAATCATAATCGCTAAGCAGTTCCAACCAACGTCGTTGTCGCGCGTTTAGGTCTCTTTGCGTAAAGATGTGTTGTATTCCACAGTGGTTCGTCTTTAGTTCAAATTTTTTTCCAACAAGGTAGTGTCTCCAAAACTTCAAGGCATAAACAATTGTTAACAAATCCAAATCATGTGTCGCATAGTCCTCCTCATGCCTTCTTAACTTCCTTGAAATGTAAGCAATCACTCGACCGTCTCGCATCAAGACTCCGCCTAAGCCTTTCTTGGATGCGTCAATGCACACCAAGAATTCCACGTCCATATCAGGGACCTTTAGTATTAGTGTCGTTTTCAACATCTCCTTGAGCCTTTGAAATGCTTCCACGCATTTCTCGGTCCAAGCAAACTTATTTTTCTTCTTTTCTAATCCCCTAATCAGATTTGCTATCTTCAAAAATTCCTCAACGCCTCGTCGATAGAATCCTGCTAAACCCATGAAGCTACACACCTCCGGGACATTCGTCGGTGTAGGATATTCTATAAAAGCCTCAACATTTGTTGGATCCACGACAATACCTTCATCGGAGATGACATGACCTAAGTAGTGAATCTTTGATTGATAAAACGAGCATTTGGATAGCTTCCCATACAATTTTTGCTCTCGCAGACACTGTAGTACCAAGCGCAAGTGATCATCATGCTCCTCCGTCATTCGAGAGTAAATCAGAATATCGTCAATGGATACTTAGACGAACTTTTCCAAGTACTCACGAAACACCATGTTCATCAAACTCATAAATACCCCCGGGGCGTTTTTCAGTGCAATGGTAAAACACTAAACTCGTAATGTCCAAAACTCATATTAAAGGAGGTCTTAGGGATTTCATCCTCCTTGATTCGTAACAGGTGATACCCTGATCGCAAATCAATCCTTGAAAACATCATTACACCATTCATCTGATCAAACAAATCATCAATCATCGGCAATGGATACTCATTCTTGATCGTTTCCTTGTTCAACTGACAGTAGTCAATGCAGAGTCTCCATGGCCCATATTTCGTTTGTATGAAAATAACAGGCGCACCCCATGGTGACACACTTAGACATATAAGTCCCAGGTCCAACAACTCGTTCAGTTGCATTCTCAACTCTTGTAACTCCAGGGTCGACATCCAATAAGGAGTTCCTGCTATCAGTTAAGTCCTCGGTTTCAGGTCTATGGTAAAATCCAATTTCCTCTCCAGCGGCATCCTAGGTAACTCCTCTGGAAAGGCATCTGCAAACTCTCTCACCACCATAAGGTGTTCTATACCTTCCACTACTTATTTTTCGTTTAGCGCAAGGATCGCATAAAGATTAAACCCCTTGCGCATGCTCTTCTGTAGCTGCAAGGAAGAGATGAACCTCGGGGAAAATCCATGGTTTTGACCTACAATCACACGTCTCTGTCCCTCATCATCAACCAAGATCAATCGTTTCATCTTACATTTGAGTATCACCTCATGTGATTCTAACCAGTCTATACCGATCATGATGTCATAAGATCCTAAGATCATGACGTACAGGTTGGTCCTGGTGACAAACTCTCCCAGGTTAAGTGTACAGTTTGTAACCTTCCCTCCAATCTTTTGTTTGGCTCCCGAGGCCATCTCTACAAATATAAATTCATCATGTTTGACTTCCTTTACCTTAATCCTTTTTAGCGCTACACAAGAGATGAAACTTTTGGTAGCATCAAGATCTATCAAATACTAAGGGTCTGTTCAGCGAAGGTACATGACATCTCGAGCACATTCGACTAGTTCTCTTCCTAACGGTTATTCACCATTGCATTAATCTGATGGGCCTTGCCCAAAACTCCCAGGGTAGTGGTTCCGGCTGATCCATATGCTCCGACCCCTTCCTCTGGGCATTAATGATGATAATGTGACTCCCCACAATCCAACACACTTTATTCGGTCCAGTAATCCTGGTACCCGAAGTACAAGCTGAATTCTAACAATAAGTCCAAACTTGAACTTCTTGACCTTAAGTTTCTGGGTAATTTGGTGCAAATCATACAGAACTAGCTCCAAAACGGGCCTTGTACTCGGGCACCATGTGACTGCCTTGTCGCAAGGCGTTGAAATCATTGAGCTGATGCTCAACGAATTCCTTAGAAATATACCTCTCCTGGAACCGTTCCTTGAACAGTTCCCATGACACGTTGTCAATGACCATGCTCGAAAGTGGCAGGAGAATCTTCCACCATAGAAGAGTGTTCCCCTTTAGTTGAAAGACCACCATATGGACCTTCATGCTGGAGGTCGTAATCATGAAGCGTGAAGCAAAATGCCTTTCTCTACAACCCTGCCATGACAACATAGCCGTCTGTGACACTCATGGACTCAAGAACTCAACTCTCTCGAGTTCCCGATGGATGCTAACAGCGCTAGCTAGGGTGCACTATGGACCCTCATGGGTACAGGTGCCCTGGCCTCATCTCAGTACCGATGGTAAATCAAGACCCTTTGACATTACCTGGAAGGGCCTTGTCAAACCATCATTATCCCTTACAACACGAGAATCTGTCCCAAGGACTTCCTCTTCCCCTTGGGGGTTCGAATATGAGGGTGCAGGAACTTCTGGAGGCATCTCATCTCCTTCCATAGCACCATGTTGCGAACCTCTGAGGTGTCCTGTAAATGAGATCACCGCATGGACACGTTAAGGTTTTAAATAATGCAAAGAGTTGAACTCATGGGTTTATTGCAGTAGAAAGCCTGGTAATCCACAGTCGCAGGGTTGAACCCACTCTGATACCATATGTAACAACCCCTAATCGTTACAACTGCGAGCAAAGCAACAAGTGCATTTTTTTTTAAAATAGGAGGACAACCACGATTATCGCTAAACAACAAATCTGACAGTGAGCACCACGCTTGCAGAATAGGCAACAGACAACAACACTTAACATTAGCACATTGAGCAACTGGGTGAAACATGTACAAAGAAAGGACAAACATAAATGACTACCCGCCCGACACCACATGGTAACGCGGATAGGGTAAGGGTCGTCATCCACATTCCCGACACAACGATATCAACGTCCAATAAGTACAACCTCAAGGTGCACTAACCAAACACATGAAGGTGTTACAACCCAAACGCTAACAACAACTTACAATGATCAACAACACCCTCAATCAGACACCCAACTCCAACCAAGTCATCATTCGCCGCTATCCAATAGGGTGCAACTTGATCCCTTCAACTGGAATCATGTTGTCCCCAAGTGATAGATGTGACAATAACCTAATTGGACCAAGGACTCAAGAAAATCCAACAAGCTAGGGGACCAAAATATTGACAAGAAGGCTACACCCATACCCCAAGTGACAGTTCGACAAGACGCAATATGACGACAATCAAAGGGAAAGCGCAAGCTAATACCCGACTTCGCCAACAACCCAACCATTAAATGATAAGCAAGGGGTCTAAGTGCAAAGATTGAACTATTATCAAGCTACTAAGGTCATAAACGTTATCATAATGCGAACTAAGAAATGCACTTAACCAAATCAAATACTCTTATCAACAATTATAAAATGTCCCTAAAATAAGTTAACTACTTAACAATTTAAAGGTGATCCATGCTACTTATCAAATAAATGACATTGTTGTAAAAAAAAAGTGCCTTTTCAATACTAAATTTAATGTTATTTTAACATTGTTAGGTGGTTATAATAAAGGTCACTTTGAAGCTATTCAAATGCAAATTTTAATGCTATCTTGTTGTTTATAATTAAATGGCATGTTCAGCTATTCAATGCAAATTGATGCTATTATGATTATTATTATTAATGTCATTTCAGAGCCATTCAATGCAGTTTTGATGCTATTAGGATGTAAAAATAATAATTGCCATATCCATACTAACAAACTATTTTGCGGTCTTAACCAATACTACCTATCAGAACACGGGTGTATCCCACTGTCTATTAACAAGATTGTTGCCAATTTAGTATTCGCCTAGGGCTAGTAATTCATGTTACTGTATCTATATACAAGGAATGTGGTGAACCACCCTAGGCTATCCAAAAAAGTAAGAAGTTGTTGCATAAAGCAAATATAATTTCACCATGGTTGTAAAACCTACTGTGTAAATTATACAATGGATGTCAAAATTAAAAATACACTACTGCTCTCTATAGCATAGATGGTAGGGTTGTATATTGATCAAAGAAAATGTTATCCAATTAGGGGACTTCCCAGCAAGGTAAGGTTGTCTGAGACATTGGCTATCTATTACACAAACATGTCGCTATTATTAAATGCTATCCAACATAAATAAATATTAATGCTAATTAAAAATAGAACGTTGTCGAGAAACAAATTTGCCATCTTTTATCGCTATCATAAGGATTCAACGCAGTTGCTCATAACAAAAATAGTTGGGTAATAAATAGAGGAAGACGCTATGTAAAACGTGAATCAAAGTAGTTACCTCAAACAGAAAATACAGGAATGATTAAAGATTCAACTCGCACTCATTTAAAGGTGTGGATTTGTTTCCTATCAAGGTAAGTTGTTGCTATCATCTACAGGTTTTAAACACAATCCATAAGGGGCCAACGCTGCCATTCACAGCATGAAAATCATGGACAATTGCAAGTAAAAAGCAGACAGTACAGCTTGCAAAATTGGGGTATGTTTGGCAGGGAAAACGCAGCCTATACAGTGTGCAAAATCGTGGTCTGTTTGGCAGGTAAAACGTTATATATGTTGCGACAAATTCCTGGTCAGGTGGTTGGAAATAAATGCATTCTATGCCTCGACAAATTTGTGGTCAGATGGCTGGAAAAAAATGCAGTCTATTGCAGCAACAAAATCATTGTGAAATAAGGGAGGAATTTGTTGTGCAAGCGATTCATGTCACAGTAAAAAATGATGACATCCACCATTACACAGGAAGAAAAGAAAATGCTACCATAAACAATCAAAACGCCCAGAAAAATGGCAAGGTACAATTGCCATTAAAAGTGATAAAAACTCAGAATGTAATTGCAAGGGAGTACATTAAAAGTAGAGCCAAAATATCCAGGAATGTAAATTAAAAACACAGAGTCAAAATTTTGTGGATTGGTGTGTTGTAATGCCAAGAATAAATTCCATCAAAAAAATAAAAAGGAGGGTTAAGTTGAGTACAATGAAAACCATTTAATGGGTTGTTGATCGTGCTATCATGAGAAGACTAGAAGCTCTACCAAAAATAAAATGCAGATAAATATACTCAATTGATAATGCAGGTGAAGACAAATTAATAACAGGTAGCACTATCGCAATGAAATTGAATTGTAAACAGAAAGGTAAGTTCATAGTCAAACTTGGCAAGGTCATAGTCCAATAAGAGGGCATATCGCGGATGGTAAAAAGGTAAAACGTAGAGTTAAAAATTAGGGGATGCCGAGTTTAAAATGCAAAGGGTATCCAGCGATTCACGGATAGGAATGATAACAATGACAGAATTACCCAACACAAGTAGGTGCAAAGACCATCAATTAGCCAAGAACAACCAATAGGGGTAAATGACTAGGAAAAAGCATCCTTTTCTCATCATCCACACACACAAAAAGAAGGGCATTAGAATCTACAGGTTGTTGTGCACTGAGGTGACGATTGTCAATTCGGCTCCTAGGCGACTTCTCAGGCATGGACTGACGAACTATGGATGAGGATGAAGACTAGGCATAAAATCTTCATAAAAATCAATTAAAACCAACAAGACAGTCACAACATCAAGGATCAAATGCCAAGGGAATCAAGTCAAGCAGCGAGATTAAGGCTAGGGGGAATTTAAGTTCTCGTTTAAAATGCTAAGTCGAACACTTTCTTTACACAATTGAAAGTGTAGAGTCAATAGTAATCTACCACGGACAATAAAAGAAAGTGTATCGTATCCCAAGTTGTCTTCTCTGAGTCATTGTCCTGCGTGCTCCGTGCAGCTCCTGCTTGCTGACTGATGAGACTTCACCGGTACCTCCCAGCCAATGCTAAGGGTACTCTTCTTCCCTCTTAGCCCCCTGGGCCGCAAAGGGGCCATGCACACTAAACCATAGAACAACTAGCTCCCTACTTGCCTATCAAGGTCGACCTACCACTCTTCACCAAGATGGGTATCCCAACTCCCACAAGATAAGTCAGTCTAGTCTAAAATTATGCATCTTAACATTACGCATGAGAGAAGATATCCATCCTCCTTCTCCTCACTCCTTTATATATAATTTACAAGTCCTTTCTTTCCCAAATTCCCATTTAATTTATTGTTCAATAATTTAATTCATAAAAATTCTCCCCGTACATGTGTCACCCATCCCCTTCTTTGCACCAGAATTTAATTTCATTAATTATTTAATCACTTCTATTTCCCTCACCCACCTAGAAGCATTCCTAGAATCGCTCCTAGGTATCCCCATATTCTCTGACGCATTTTAATGACTTACCCCATTACTAATTTATTGGTTGAGTTCAAGTTAGAAAGTTCTTAAAGGCAAGATTCCTTGCTAAGTTAGTCATTCTTCTTTTTCCTTATGTTTCCCCTTTCTCTTTATGTTTCCCCCTTTTTCCCTTAGTTTCCTAATTATTTTAAATTTCCCTCTTTCCCTTTTTATCTAAAACTCAAATTAGCATGTGTGAACTTTACCCCTTTTCCCCTTTTTCTTTTCAGTTAAAAATTTTAATTAGCATAGTAGAAAAACAATCAATTCTCTTTTAAAAATTTTAATCCCTCAATAATTTAATTTTAATAATTTAATCGAGTTTCTTACCCCCTTTTCATCACATGTTTAATGATGATTATTATTATTTATTTATTTTTACCACAAGTATTACTTTAGACCTAGATTTTAATTTCTGAGGTTGGGCGACATTTTATTAGGGAAAATGTTTTTAACTCTTTCTTATCACATTATTCATTCTAAAGCCATCTAGGTTTATTCGCTTATTGGTTAACAAAGCGACATGCCCTTCAGGATTCACTAGGTGATCCAAGGGTTCCACTTTCCTCATTTTGTTTCCCTTATGCAACGTGTCCTTTAGGACGCACTACGTGCTCCAAGGGTGCCACTTGCCTCTTGTCATTTTTCTTTCATGACGTTCCCAACACGATGCACCGCATGGTACGAGAGTGCCACTCGCCTCTTGTCATTTTTATTTCATGACGTGCCCTTCAGGACACACTACGTTCTCCAAGGGTGCCACTTGCTTCTTGTCGTTTTTCTTGCGTGACATGCCCTTCAGGACGAACTATGTTCTTCAATGGTGCCACTCTCCTCTTGACTGACTTGGTAGACATAAAGAACCCCTGGATTCAACACTCCATCAAGTGATCTTATGGGAGACTAAGGGCCTCTAAGTAATAAGGCCACTGCCTTATTGCGCGCCCCTTAGAATCGTCATGAGCAACTGTCGTAGTCTTCTCTCACTGCATCGTGGGTCTTCTCGAACTAGGTGGTCGTTAACCTATAGTTCGGGCCACGATGGGAGTGCTAGTAGGTTGTGGCAGGGATATTGTCCACACCTCTCCCTCAACGTCTTTGTTAGTCGTGCGTGACCTCTCTAATCCACATGTGAGTCTGGTCAGCAAGTTATCATCAGCCTGCATCATCAACGAATCATGTAAGAACAAAATCCATAATCATAACATCTAATCATATGAACATATGTCATCATGTACAACAATCAAACCCCAATAGTCCACTCCATGACTCAATTCAAATTCCAAGGGTTTCATCGATGCCTCAGCATCCTCAAGGTCCAAATCCTGCACCTTCAGGAGAACTGAGTCAATAGCATCTATCTAATTCAAGACAACAAAATAACATATAATCGCATCCATAATGCCTCATAATAATAATCAATGGTCAATGGTATAATAATTTGGATCACTTGCAAGCAAGTGTCCTCAAAGAATAAGTTCGCTCAGTGCGCGCAAAAGAGGGATGTTACAAGTACCACCTCAAAGATTTAATAGTTGGTTAGAAGAGGGATATAATTCATTTATAAGTCTTTTTTATTAAACATGATTCATGAACTAATTGATAGTCCTTTTAGAGTAAAGGTCATGTTACTATAGGTTGGTTTCATTCCCATAACACCATCAACATCAACCAGGGCCCTTATGCCTGAAGCTAAGTTGTCAAGCATTTGAGGTTGATGACATGATTTTATACTCTCCTCCCATTATCTTCAAGTAATTTTCCACACTTTAACATTTTGGGCCTTAAAACTAAATAACATCTCTATTTTGTCCCATACTTCCTTGGAGGTATTCAACAAATCTAAATCCATGTATTAGATAAGCCCACTCCAATGACATCCATGTCCTTTCTATATTTAGCTTTCCATTTTTCTAATGCATCATAATCTACATGTCTCGACTCTTTCTCATCTATATTCCCCAAGCCATTCTCAATCAAATAAAGTTGCATCTTCACTTTGTAGGTATAAAATCATTCCCTTGCAAACTTTCCCATGACCTTAAATAAAGTTGTATCTTCACTTTGTAGGTACAAAATCATTCCCTTGCAAATTTTCCATGACCTTATCTCGTGGGGAAAGAGTCATTGTAACCTTGTCCTCTTGGTCAAATGAACAACATAGAAAATAACAAAAGCAAAAACAGCCCATGACTCTAATATCATTTTAAAATTCAATATTGTACCAATAAGAACCTAAAGGAAGATAGAAAGAAAAGTTATAAGCTTGATTCATTAAAAAATTCTCTTTTCATATATTATTGAAATAAGGTATTGGCCATTATAGAAAATTTAGCATAAAATAACCACTTTAGCATTATAAATATGATAGCACTTAACTAACTCATAATCATATGGTAAAATGGCATAGAATATCCATTTCTAACATTATAAATATGCTAGCATTTAACTAAATCATAGCCATATGAAAAATTGGCAGAAAAGAACCACTTCAACATTATAAATGTGGTGCACTTAATTAACTCATAATTCTAAATTTGGTGGCATGTAAGTAATGGAATTGATAAACATAGATTAATATATCAAAATTGATCTATACTCAATGGAATTAAAACTAAAACCTACTAATTATAAAATATTTTAACTGATAATTATAAAATTTGTACCACCTCCAAACTTAAATAGATAAGACTTAACTTCAATGGTGAACCTAGAAGCAAGCTAGGCCCACCCATATTGGGAAGTGTCTTAAACCACCAAGGGAACATTAATAAATTTTAACATTATCTTATGCGAGATGAAAAAATAATGAGGTCAAATTTGAATCCCGCACCCTACATATCAAGAAAACCCTTAAATATAGTTTTAAAAAATCATATTTGAAGGAGATTCAAAGTTGTCCATTAACATCCTTAGTAACAAGTCTCAGTGGAGAGTAACCTAAATAGGAGCTAAAAAAATAGTTAATTTCTAAAAGACTATGAATTGGTCCATGTTAGAATAAATTTCAAATGGGTAAGTGATGGGTTATGTGATACCCCACAACTTTAACTTTTAATTATTATTTCTAATTTTTTTTTTAGAATTTTAATTATTTTTCCAAAAGATAATTTAGTCGATTGACCAAATCCAAATTGTAAAAACTTATTATTTTATGAAAATAAACACATGTGGAAAAAGAGACACACATTGAAGCATCGGTTAAAGAGGGAATTAGGAATCCAAAGGAGTTGGATGAGTGACAATAGACTGAGACAAGTTGTGGAGTTAACTCAACTTCAAAAAGACACATTCCAAATTTATAGGAGAATCTATGAACATGTGTAGAATTGAATCTAATAGGTGGTCAGTGAGCAAGAGGCTCAAGACAAGTGTCACAAGTCATAGGAAAAATAAAAGAAGTGATGACAAGGGAATGGGATGTCATTCCTGGGATGTGAATTGGTAGCTCGAGAAGGCTATGCACTAAACTGATTTGGCACAGTGATTTTTCTAATATTACACTCAACAAGTTGTAACTCATAATTCTACAAGAGGTCGCATAGGTAGCCCCTTGGATTCTGAACTTAGATCAGGGGTGAAAAAGGTTGACAGATACAATAGTTTAAGTTTAGGAGGAACAAATTCTTCAACGTGTGGTTTCCCCAAGTTCCGGGTTTTACTTCTTTGTTATTAATATGTTGATCTGAATGTTTACTGTGTTTTATTGTGCATTTGTGTGGCCAAAATCATTGGTTATAAAGCATAAATAACTTGTAAAAATATTATATTTGAGTTTTTTTTATGAGAAGATAGATGCATATCATAAGTTTTGTGCATAAAAACTGTGAAAGAAAAACAAAAGCTATTATGATCCTAGATCTACGAACAAAATTGTATTACGAGTAGGAAATAGATAAAACTCATAGGTAAAAACCTAGTTACTAAAACAAAGATTTTATTCGGATAAGACACATGTATTGAAGAGATAGAGTTTCAACATGATACAATGTATATAATTAAAAGGGAATCATTACATATTAAACAAATTTCAACAAGATACAATGTATATATTTTGTAAGGGAATAGTTACATATTAAATAGAGATCAACAAGATACACTCTATATTTTAGAAAGGGAATCATTACATATTAAACAAAGTTTAACAAGATACACTATGTATACATTCGAAAGGGAATCGTTACATTGAAACATATTTTAATGAGTAATGATTGTTTATGTCCAACAAGGGAAACAATGGTAAGTAAACCGAGTTTAACTGAGATATAAATAACGACTATATGTAACCAAAAAATAACCGTAAACATAGTACATAACATTACAAAAATGTAAAATGAGTAGACAACATTCTTAAGTCATGAGACTTTCATAAATGACTATACAAAATTATTCGGTTGACTAGCTGTAATAATAGAGTAGTGACATGTTGTGATGCCAAACTTGAATGTAGTTAAAGAATTGAACCTGAATGCCTTTCCAAGAAAGGGTATTTCCGAGTCTCCATGGTAGAAACCTCCTCGGTACCTACACAATAACAGCGAATAATTTAGAATGTTGTACGAATTTATTTAGTCAACAAAATTTATACATGCAAATAGAGATGAACTTACCATGGATGTACAAAACTCTCTTGTATCTCCTTCCATCACTTTTGAACTGCACCTGAGTGTATAGGGTTGTTGAATAGATGATGGGTACCCCTCGCAACAGTAAGCAGGGCCCATCATTAGTTAAAAACCCAAGAATAATTTTATCAAGAATGTAATTCATTGTGTAATTACAGAATATTAAACTAAAGAAAAATACTACTTTGTGCAAACACCGCAATTGCTTTAACAGGAGTCCTAAGTTCAAGACAAATAAATAATTTGAAAAGGTTTTAATCATAAACCAGAAATGAGAGAAATAAAACAAAGGAAATATAAACCTATAGTAAAACATGTTACTGTAACTCGGTCCACAAATTACATAGTATAACTAGGTTCAAACGATAAGTCCTTGAGGTCCAACAAAAAAACCATTCATACCATGGGCTAACCGGAAGAGAGAATTTATGATGATCGAAATACAAATTAACAAACACGACATTATATAATACACATATATAGAAACAAGAAGTTCTCCATGGAAAATGTTATAGAGACATTTAAATAGAGTTGATGAAATAACGTTTACACACAATTATGAACTAATGGCTCAAATAATAAAATTTATGAGAAACCAGAACAAGTAAAGAGTATTTAATAATCTCTTATCAGTTAGCGATAACACATATCAACCAAGTGCAAGCCAGTGAAACTATGAATGCCCTGGATCTCGTGAAAATAATTCCACCATAAGAGAAATAAGGTTTTGGACAATTAGACTTCCATATTGTAACTCAAGGAACTCTCAAAAGATACGGGAGGTTCATGTAAAACTTTAAAACCTATGAGGATGAACGCAAAGCAGAGAAAACAAAACTGAGAAGTTTAAAAAAAGCAAGTTAGGGAGAGGTATAAAGGGTTAAGTATCCGACAAGAAAAACTTAACACATGTAAGTGATATGACTCTACATGTATACTTCCTCAGGATAGGTGCCGATAAAATCTCCTCGAGATAATAACCCCCACATGTGGTGCATGCAGGATCATTGCATGATAAATATATCGTATGATACATTGTTTAACGAAGGAAATTTGGTAAGAAAATAAATTAATAAATGGTACGAATTCGAGTTTAACTCCTCGTAAAATTGCACAATAAATACACTTGTGTATGAGTCATCCTTTGTATGCCAAATGTTATAAATTGGATGACACAATGAAACCCATTAATATATGTTTTACATTGAAACTTGTTAATATATGTTATACATTAGACGATACAATGAAACAATATTATATATATTGGTTGACATTTATTGAAATTTGTTTTATATGAGATACTTTAACAAGGTTAATATAAAACAAAACTTCATACGCCAAATTACATGGACACATATAAGGTATGATGCGATTAAAATTTATGATAACAATGATATAGAGTCGAGTGGGAACATATATCCGTAAGGGGGATAAAACAAAAAAGTATCCCTCATGAGACCCTTATACATGGCATCGATCATGTCCTCAAATTGTAACGACTATAGATATAACAAATAGAATATGAAACTTCATAAAATCAAACATATATGTTAAGTTTATAATATCTCATAGAGATGTTAAGTTTACCAGAAATTTTTGAAAGGCTTTATCTAAAGGGTTACATACCCAATTGAAATAAATTTATTATTGTCTTTTGATTTCGTTGATACCTTTATACAAACAGGATTGAGAAAGTTTAATATCAATTTCATGGAGTAATCATGTTAATATATTGATGATAGGACCAGATATGTTAAAATGCGTGGAAGTAATAGTGAAACATGTACATGAGAACTTGAAAGTAGCTCAAGAGAGGAAAAAATGTTATGTTGATGTAAAAAGGACTCCAAGAGAGTTCAATATTCGAGATCATGTGTATATTAGAGTTAAACATAAAAAGAGTTATTTATGGCTAAGCAAGTATATTCAGTTAACACTGTAACATCTCGATCTGGCGCACTGAGAAAACTTATTATTTGAGGACACTTGCTCGCAAGTGATCTGGACTTTTCTGATGTTAAAACATTTATACTTGATTATGATGCGTTATGATAGAAGACATGAGGTTTTACTATTTGATGTAGATAGGTGCTATTTGTTGGACACACCTACCACACTTAGAGGGGGGGTGAATGAGTGTGGGGCTCTTTTTCCCAAAACTTCCCTCTTGCACAAAAACTCATCAATTAGCATTCAACATTTATTCATTACCCATTATTGTCATTTATAACCAGTTAG
>ML779847.1:675438-690230 GCA_009831015.1 Picea engelmannii | reverse complement strand
TGATGAGAAGTATCATTCTATTTCTAATCTTATAATAAAAGGATCATTAGATAATGGAAAATAAGAAACTCAATAGAACTTTTATATCTGAGAAGATAAAGGTATAAGGAGTTGATCTATTATGCTCGAGCATACACTTATTCAAGTTCAAGGTGCTTTCTTCATTATCTATTGGTATTTATCTGGTCACGAGTCAGAACATGGTTAGAGCACTTATGTTTCACCAATACTGCATGTAGTCGATTCAAATCTAGTAGCATTTTCGGGTTATCTTAGAATTTAGTCGGTCAGTAAGGGGGGACATCTTATCGATCTTTGTTATAGCTATTGCAGTCACCGAAGCAGCTATTTCATCAGCTACTGACATTGTATCATATAATCAACTCATATCGATCAATTTCATTTGTCAAAATGGTGATAGAGTATCGTATATATAATCTATAGATTACGAATCGGTATATCTATTCCTATCCAAAAAGATGATGGCTATATATCAGAAGATATATCTATTCTATATGACTAGAATCTATTGAAATCTCTATAGTATTATGATCGATCAAAAACGTGATTGATCCATATTAAACACATTTTGAAAATTACCTATCATGATTGGACCATATTCGGGGTGATCTAGAGGGATCGAAATGATCAAAATATCTTTGTCCCATTGAAAAAATACAGAATCTTAACATATTGGTTCCAAATAGAATTGATAGTACAATTATTGATTCTTTTATATTCATAATATCCCGTTATTAGCCATCCTTATTGGGCATATATTAGAAGATTTGGCTATATATGATCTTATCAAATTAAAACTTTTTACTAACTAATGGAGATCCAATGGCACATTCGGTCAAAATTTATGATACATGTATTGGTTGTACCCAATGCTTACGAGCTTGTCCCATAGATGTATTGGAAATGATACCTTGGGAAGGATGTAGAGCTAAGCAAATTGCTTCTGCTCCAAGAACAGAAGACTGCGCAGGTTGTAAGTGGTGCGAATCCGCTTGTCCAATAGATTTCTTGAGTGTACGTGTTTATTTATGGTATGAGACAACGCGCAGTATGTGTCTAGCTTACTGATCAATATGCACAATAAAAAAGGTTAATTCCATCTCATATTTCTTTCATTTTTTTTTTCTCCACTGATAAATACCCATACTTGAGATCTTGGATCAAGTATGGGTTTTTATAGAGAGATGGAAAGTATCTTCTATAATAAGTGAATTACCTTGGCTCGATCAACAATATTTGTTAGTTTGCTCATATCTGCAGGTTCCTTAATCCCATTATTTTCCCACTCATAGAGGGAAGGAATGAGTTGACTCGATGATATACTCTAGGTAAGAACTCCTTTTCATTACCTATACATTCCGTCTGTTACCATTTCCAATTCGATAATTCATTGATCCAATTGAAAGAAGAAAGAGTCTAACTGGATATATCTTATTGATTTTCATTGGAGATTGGGAATTGGCGGACTTTCCATTGGATCTATTTGACATGAATTTTTTACCACTTTTTCCATTTCAGTATCTTGGCCAGTTACTTCAAATCTTCGATCATTACATTTACTGATGTTATGCAATGTACAGTGGCCAATTAGGATCATTTGCTTCTCGAGATATTTTTCTTTTCTTTCCTATGCGGGAGCTGGAATCAATTTCTGTTCACCCACTTCTATCCGTACGGGGGGAGGGAAAGATGTTTATATTTGGACACAAAGTTCATTTTGTACATTGTGAGTGTTCTATCTTTCCCCTAATCGGAGCTTGAAGTATGGGTCTCTAGGGATCTGATAGACCAACAATAGATTCGGGAATATTCTATAATAAATAGTATTTCGTAATACTGGAAATATTATTCTATTTAGGGTTCTTCATCACTTATGCAATCAAATCGCCAATTTTTTTCCTTACATACCTGGTTACCTGATACTCATGGGAAAGAACATTATAGTACATGTATGCTTCAGTAGACGGAGTTTCATTTTAAATGGGAGGATATGGGTTAATCTGAACATGGAATTGCTACCTCATGCTCATTTTATATTTCTTTTTGTTGTGGTTGGTAATGATAGGAGCGGTTCAAATCTTCTATGCAGCTCCAACTTCTCTGGGTCAACAAAATTGGAAAAGGAGGATAGTCTTCACTATCTCATATGGGATTTTGAATTATTGGTTCCATGGCAGATACAGGTCTCAATGGATCCATTTTCAAATGATATTTCATTAATCAATTGGTGCGGCATTTTCATTCTTAGCGGGAACAAGTGATGATAGGATACATTTCTTCTTCTTGATGAGATAAATGGTAGGGCTATACTAATAGCTAAAATACTATGTCCAATAGTTTTTCAATGGCTTCTCTTGTGTTACCGAAAATCAGTGGTTTTATGGCAAAATCTATGAGATTTTCTTCTCGAGAAAAATGACTGTTTATAAATCAATCTTCTTCGACCTTGAAAATCGAATCATTGGTACTGCAATAACGACATTTGTAACGATATTCACTCCCATCCACTTGTTGTCTATGTTATGTCGAATATTCTATATAAGTTGAAAATGTGACAAACCCTTATTTAACAGATTCTGGACCAAGAGATATTTTAATCTTGATCTATCTCTTTCTACCAATAATAGGTATTGGTGCTTATCCCGGTCCAATTCTCTTTCTATCAGATGATTGTATAGAAGTTAGCTCATCTCGATACTTCCATCCATGAAATGAATGGCAAAAAATTATTTTTGTACTTTCTGAATAGATTCTTATCTATATAATAGAATTAATAGGATCCAATTCTCTTTTGAGAAATGAATGTAATGGAGCGAATCAAAAATTAAATTCTTTCTCTTTTATTTTGAGAAAATATAGTTCAATTTATTTCAAGTAGTGATTCCATCATTCTATAATCAATCTTTGAAATAACTTGGACCAGTTATTGATGTCACTTATCACTTACATAAAGGAACTGGACTGAATCTATCCTTCTTTTTCCCTCCAGGAATTTGGTCCATTTATGGTTCCAACCATCCATAGCTGTGTAACCCTATTCCTAATAGATCGACCCCCAAATAACGGATCCAAACTATAGAAAATCCTAAAGAAGCCACAATTGTCGGTTCCTCACCCTGCCAACCCTTATTCATTCTAGTATGCAGATAGATTGTGAATATGGTCCAAGTAATTAATGCCCAAGTCTCTTTTGGATCCCAGCTCCAATAAGATCCCCATGCTTCATTGGCCCATATTTCTACAGAAAGCACCTATGGTTGAAAGAGAAAAACCAAGACCAATCGCACGATAACTCCAATGATCTAATTGTTTAATCAATTGACATTTATGATAATTCATTGATGAAAAATCAAAAGTGTATTGCAAATCACTTTTTTGTTTTTCATGTGAATAAAATTTTTCATTGGGAAGAATGGATNGCACGATAACTCCAATGATCTAATTGTTTAATCAATTGACATTTATGATAATTCATTGATGAAAAATCAAAAGTGTATTGCAAATCACTTTTTTGTTTTTCATGTGAATAAAATTTTTCATTGGGAAGAATGGATCGGGAAAAGAAATTCTCCATCGCACGAAAAAGAACCTGTCTATTTACTCTGAACATAATCACTAGAAGAGCTATTGATGCTAGGGATCCACATAAAAGGGTTGCATAGTTGAACAATATCATACTTACATGCATCATTGACCAATGAGATTGTAGCGCGGGTACTAACATTCTGGATTGTTGCATTTCCTCCGGAAGACCTAAAGTAGCAAAACCACGAGTTAACATAGAACTTGGCGCGGTGATTTCACCTAACCACTGAACATCCCAGTTCCGTACTTCTAGAACTATATGGAGCACAGATGAACTCCAGGAAAGGAACATGAATGATTCATAAAAATTACTCAACGGTAAATGTCCCGAATAAAGCCAACGAGTAATTAATAATCCTGTTGTACAAAGAAAAGTAACTATCATGCCCTTTCCTCCCGAACTACTTAGTCCTTCAATTCGATAAACTAAGGTTCCCCAATAAATGAGAGTGACAACCAAAATGAGAGAAAAAGAGATGTGAGCCAATATATGTTCTAAAGTTATGAATATCATAATCAAACCCATTTATTCATTCTATTCCTGAATGAGATCTATGATGAAAAGATAGGATTGATCTATCACAATGGAAATAGATTGAACAAATATTGCTATATAGGAAGAAGTGATTGATGAGATCTTCCTGGAAAAATGTCGCCACTCGGATTTGAACTGAGTTTCTCTCGCACTGCTTCCTAAGAGCAGTGTGTCTACTAATTTCACCATGGCGGCTTCGTAGGGACCATACTAGCTTATTTACACCATATAATCAATGTTATGGAATGTGTCTAGCAGAGGGAGTAATATGTGATTATAACAGATGTCCAAATAAAATAGAAGTTCGAGCATTGACATTTGAATCAATTTTATGTTGGTTAATGGTTATAACGAAGCATGGCGCAACTTGGTAGCGTGCTATCTTGGGGTGATGGAGGTCGTGGGTTCAGATCCCGCTACTCCGAAAGAGAATGGGGAAATAGTAACATGCCTTATCGAACAAAGAATATCTGTCAATTTTTGCTCACGATGGGAAGAATCAGAGCAGCTAGATTCCAAACAAGAAAGAGAGATACATGGTTATATCATCACTTTCCAATCAGGATGATTTGATCAATACATTTTGAGGGTAAATGCCCTGGTATTAAATCTATAATTAACACCTCTAAAGAAACATCATAAATAATAGTGATTAGTACGGTTCATGAATAAGAAGGATTGAGACACTATGTACAATTCATTGATTAAAAATACTTACCAGAGGTAGTCGTGTTGACCACTATCTGGAGTAATCTTGATAGTGTGACTGTATACACTTGCACAAGCATGTATTTTATTATAAAGAGGAAAAGTAATGGAATTAATCTAAGATTAAATTGAAGGGTTATGATAAGATCCTTTATACCTAGAGCAACTTGAGTTTTTGTGGTAGAAATAAACCAACATGAACCTACGCTCCATTCTGATGGGTACCCTCATCCACATCAAGGGCCCATCATTAGAACATAGTCTCCATGAATCCTGCTTTAAATCTTACGAGAGGATATATCACATAAATTAAAAAAAAAAAGATGAGCAATGCAAATCTAGAACGTTCTAACACATAGTGGTTTGTGACCATTATCTCCACTAAAAATCTATGTAATGATTACAAAAATCATGGATAGTGTATGAATAAGGATAATGACTAAAACCAAAATAATGACTTCTAAGACAGAGCATAAGAGTTGAACGAAATGAACAAAAAGGAGATGCATATAAGACCTAAATAAATTGGTGCAGGATTGATATATTTCAATAGAGATGGAGTATCAATTAGAACCAACTAACAATATTACTATAATGAAACCCATGTACCTACAACCGCAATCTTCCTTAAGATGAAGAAAGAACCAAGAAACACACTAACCTTTCTATGCTCAGACTCCAAATGTGTTGAATAATGCCAGAGCAAACCCAGATTTGAAGCAAGCTAAAAAAAATCTCTACGCAAAATCTAGCATAGGTAACCATCTTTCAGATCCGAAGCCATAACGAAAATCTCAAGAAAAGAGGGGAGAAACCCTGAAAACTCTTAGCTTAAAACATGAAGGAACCCTCAACTCATGCTGGATCGTTACCAAAATAATGGAAAGAATGACCAGAAATATCGATGGTGGTCAGGACATTACCAAGCTAACTCGCTTTCCAAGGAGGGTTACACTTGGCATAAGTGAAGGATGCCATGATGAGCTAAGGAAAAATTCTTTAAGAGGAGGATAAGTATGTTATCTAATGTCTTAACAACCCCTGAACCACTCATTAATCGTTTGTCAACACATTAATAAACACTGACCAATTGGGGTAAACCAATTACATAAGTATTCTACATAATGTTTTAATAATCCACCTAACAATCAATTATTGTCGACCAGTTGTGGAAAACCAATATATGACTTTACATAGAGAATCATATTATGAGTAACCTAACCCCTCGATAATACTTGATACTTTACCTTTAGAGAAAAATGGAGAAAGGGTCCCACGAGGGACAAGAAAACCTAACATCTATGATAAGTTCCTTGAACATAATAAGCAAGGTCAAATCAACATATAGAGGTATGAGGGCCATAAGGGTTTACGATATGGGATTAAGTAGAATTATTGTAACCATATAGAAAATTGTGTATATGTAAACAATTGTAATAAGAGAAAAGAAGAATTGCATAACACCAGTAATTAAGTGATATCTTATGAAAGGAATTTTGTAATGTCCATGAATAAAATAGTATAGATTATTACACACCACTTAGCCAGATTTGTAATATGATGTTGCATCATTGTTTGTATAAAGAAAAAGAAAAAAAATTAAGAGTATTAAGGGTATGTGACATATAATCATACTCATTTTATACTCAAACAAAGACAATAATTTTATATAGTTAGTTTTTTCCCATGTGAAGTTATTTTCAAATTTATTTGTTTTCTGATTCTCATCATTATGTGTCATTTATATAGTTTTGGTATATTTAGTGGTTGTTTAGTCATTTCGGGTAAACAGGTACACAATATTTCCTTGATAAGGCCATAAATTCTTATCTCTGCAAAATTAAATTGAGTGCAATGTGATATTTGTGAAAAAGAATCATAAAGTCATCAAACCGCAAAACTTTGATAGATGCAGTGTAAAGTTTTAATACTATGTGTCCATAATTGATAAGTGTCTCGAAAATATAGAAGAGACAATGGTCAGGTTTATGCAAAAACTCGGTGGTTGGCAAAAAGGAGTTGAACGTAGGTGCCAATCATACTTTCATGATCTTTCAACTCAGTTTCAAAACTTGCAGCGAGAAGTTGACATGCTTAAAGCACTAAAGGTAATTCAGGAAGTCGAACTAAAATGCCTAAGGGAAAGAACAAAGGAGCAAGACTACCAGATAAGAAGACTGAAGAGAGGCTTAAAAAATATAGAAGCAAAAAATGCTCCCCCTCTTAGTGTGTTCAGGAAGCAAATTCACTCTGGGCATCACTCAAACCGTTATGAGGGGTACAACAACAGAGAAGAGCCCACACTGAACCAAACCCGTCTCCAAAGAAATGATTCGTAGGGAAACAACTGCCACTCAATAGCCCTAGAAATCAATCAGGAGAGAATGAATCAAGACAATTTTTAGTTTATCAGTGATTAGTAATGAATTGTACATTTTTTTGCTTGGGCAACAATTTTGTTAAAGATTACACTAGTCATGATGCCTATTTTTTTAATTGCACTATCCTAAGCAAAATAATTGTTGTTAGCATACTTTGTAAGAGTTTGATTCAAGCCTCTAAGCCAAAACTTCTGAATTTTTGTAAACTTTTGGAGGTTGGACGATGAGGCCGCAACCTCCTCCCTCTCTTTTAATATAAATCAATATCCGTTCTTGTAAAAAAATTAATAATATAATTTTAAGGTCATGTATCCACACCAAATTGGTGTATGAGGGGACACTGTAGTGCAATCATTTGAGTGCTAAAGTTTAAGGAGGTGTAGATACCTACCCCCTCTTGATTTGAATATGTGACCACCTAGAAGGAAACACATGTTCTTAACCAACTTTATATATAAAAAATTGAAACACATAAAATACTTGAGTAAAACAAAATCTTATATAAGTACCTTCTACTTCTTGATTTAAGAAAATATAATTCTTAATGAAATTGGTGCATAACATTTAAAAAATATCAATAACAAAAAAATATTTCAATATAGATCATAAATAAAATATTTTAATATATATTTTATACCTTAAATAAAATTAATTCTAACGTACCATCAATAAAATTAATTCTAACACTTTTTAACAATCAAAATTAATTCTAACTTTTTGAATTAATTATCTGGTTATATTTCCATGATTCTAACTCTTATTAATGATCTTATTATATTTGACATGGAAGTTAATTACATTAATGATAAACAACCCTAAATTGCTAGGATAACATGACGAGGACATAATTGTGCCCACTAGGGCTTAACCCATTCATTTAGAGGGAGGCCCGCGATGTGTAGCCACCCCCCTTGCGCCACGTCCATCTATAAAGTCTGGGCACAACAACAGCCACAGGTCCTGGAAAGAAATAAAATGATGCCACAGAAGAGGAGTCAGAGAACCACGGAAGAGGACTCTCAAATGCCTTGGCACCTTCGCCAGTGCATATTGATAAATTGTGAAGCAGGAAATGCACGCATCTTGAGACAACACGATTTTTCCCGAATTTAACGGAATTTTCTCCTGCGGAAGAAAAGGTTCGTGAATCTTTCAAAGATTGAAAGAATTTCACGAATTCTTTGTTTACTGCTTCAATCTTTAACAGATGTGAGCGAAAATTTCAAAAATCTTTAAGCGATCGTGCCTTCTGTAGCAAACTTTAACAGTTTTGAATGAATTCTTCGAGTTCTTTAAAATTTCTCGCCTCCTCCGGCTTTTCTTCGTCAATCTTTGACGATTCTTGAAAAGATTACAAGAATCTTTAGGGTTTTTTCTCTCTCAGTCTCTGCTTCCTCGTTCTTTCGAGCGTAGTACACTCTGCAACCTCGCGTGAGTTTCTTACGGCAATCTTTAGAGAGTATTACATACAGCTTTCCAAACCTTGTGAAAAGTCTGTGTCGCGTGCTCTCAAGATGCGTGTAAGATCTTCTCTATGAGGATCGTGTGGCTCTCCAGACTGTGTGAAGAGGCTTACTGCTGAAGCTCTGATACCATGATAAATTGTGAAGCAGGAAATGCAGAGAGAAAAGAATAGAACAGTATATTCAAATGTATGAAGAAGAGGTTACAATGTAATGGGAGATGGTTGAGTTAAATATGCTCAAGCAAGACAAAAATAGAAAGTACAACTGTCCAGTACAACTGACAGTGTACAGTCAGACTGTTGAGGGTACAATATATTTAACACATATGACGGCCTTTGCATTTTATGGTTCCCGAGCTCAGTTCAATCTCCACCCACCCTCCCATTTCCTCTCACCCGACCGATGTCACACCCCTTCTTCCACGCCCGCCTGCCCTAAAACTTCGCCCGGATCCCCAACCCCAACTCCACCACCGTTCTCTACTCTCCGGTTACCCTCGATCTGCAGCTCCTCAGTTCAATGGCGTCCGAGAAGGTTCAGTGCTAGCGCCTGCAACATCCACACAGCATTATTCGTGTCCTGATCAGCATATGAGAGATCAAAAGCTACAGCCCGTACAGCCTCACTGGTGGAAAACACTCTGTGAAAAAAATTGTGCCAAATGGTTCCCCTTCTTCGGTTGTCGGAGGAGAGGAGCGATTGGAAAATTAAACGATATTACAGGGCTGGGTGACTCGCTTCCAATATTTGGAGATCATGATCGGCCAAGCTTCTGTCAGGGGAGCACGAGCACAAGTCGCACAACACAGGAAGGATTCTGGGCAGGCTCATGGAATTCGAAGTGGAGCCATCTCCAAGGCGAAATCATCGAGTGGGAGAAAGAAATAGAGATGCCCCAATTCTAGATCTTCGTCTGCCGAAAGCGTTGAGACTTTTAAGGCTGTGGAATGACAGACAAAAAACTGGGATTGTCGAGCATGAGCTCAGCGGCTTTCATCGGCCTCTCAAATTCTTGGACGGCTATGACTTTCACTACATTGGACGGAACTTTGGATGAAACGCAGGAAATGTAATTGCCCATAAACCCAAATGTATTGGTTAATCTACAGCCTTATTGTCCCTTTCCTCTCATTCTGGTTAATGCTAATCTGTTCAGGAGATGGATTGTATTCTATACAGAAACGTAAGGCACAGCAAACAATATAGTTAGGCACCTGCGCGGAAATTGCACTTTGCTGCTATGACTGACAGAAGTAGAAATAGCACTTTGCTGCTATGACTGGCAGAAGTAGAGAGGATGGGTGATCCATCGCTGAGCTATGGTAATAATCATAAGATTCTGTGTTAAAGCCACAACCATCGAAGGAAGATCCACTGTTGAAGTTTCGATGTCTTCCAGTGTTCGAAATATACACTATATTTCAGTCTGCAAGTTGCAAAAAGACCAATTTATGGATTGAGGCCGAGAGCTAACCCGTAATTTCGATCAAGAATTCCGAACCTGGCGGGTGGACCATCGTTGCCAAGTCAAAATCATTCGCGTTAAAAATGCAGGAAGAAATTGATTGTTAAATTTATACCACGTGGCGCCTTTATCACCGTTGGATCTGATCNCACCACCGTTCTCTACTCTCCGGTTACCCTCGATCTGCAGCTCCTCAGTTCAATGGCGTCCGAGAAGGTTCAGTGCTAGCGCCTGCAACATCCACACAGCATTATTCGTGTCCTGATCAGCATATGAGAGATCAAAAGCTACAGCCCGTACAGCCTCACTGGTGGAAAACACTCTGTGAAAAAAATTGTGCCAAATGGTTCCCCTTCTTCGGTTGTCGGAGGAGAGGAGCGATTGGAAAATTAAACGATATTACAGGGCTGGGTGACTCGCTTCCAATATTTGGAGATCATGATCGGCCAAGCTTCTGTCAGGGGAGCACGAGCACAAGTCGCACAACACAGGAAGGATTCTGGGCAGGCTCATGGAATTCGAAGTGGAGCCATCTCCAAGGCGAAATCATCGAGTGGGAGAAAGAAATAGAGATGCCCCAATTCTAGATCTTCGTCTGCCGAAAGCGTTGAGACTTTTAAGGCTGTGGAATGACAGACAAAAAACTGGGATTGTCGAGCATGAGCTCAGCGGCTTTCATCGGCCTCTCAAATTCTTGGACGGCTATGACTTTCACTACATTGGACGGAACTTTGGATGAAACGCAGGAAATGTAATTGCCCATAAACCCAAATGTATTGGTTAATCTACAGCCTTATTGTCCCTTTCCTCTCATTCTGGTTAATGCTAATCTGTTCAGGAGATGGATTGTATTCTATACAGAAACGTAAGGCACAGCAAACAATATAGTTAGGCACCTGCGCGGAAATTGCACTTTGCTGCTATGACTGACAGAAGTAGAAATAGCACTTTGCTGCTATGACTGGCAGAAGTAGAGAGGATGGGTGATCCATCGCTGAGCTATGGTAATAATCATAAGATTCTGTGTTAAAGCCACAACCATCGAAGGAAGATCCACTGTTGAAGTTTCGATGTCTTCCAGTGTTCGAAATATACACTATATTTCAGTCTGCAAGTTGCAAAAAGACCAATTTATGGATTGAGGCCGAGAGCTAACCCGTAATTTCGATCAAGAATTCCGAACCTGGCGGGTGGACCATCGTTGCCAAGTCAAAATCATTCGCGTTAAAAATGCAGGAAGAAATTGATTGTTAAATTTATACCACGTGGCGCCTTTATCACCGTTGGATCTGATCATCAGATTGGTGCCATGTGGCTATTTAAAGGGCGTCGGATCTGGCCGTCCGATCCCTGCCACATGGCACTTTTCCAACCATGCGATTTGACCGTTTGATCTCCGCCACGTGGCTCTTTTCCAACCGTGCACTCTCACCATCTGATCTCTGCCACATGTCTCCTTTAGGTGCATCGGATCTCTGCCACATGGCACTTTTGGGACCGTCAGATCTAGCCGTCCGATCTCTGCCACGTGGAACTTTTGGGAGCGTCGGATCTGGCTGTCCGATCTCTGCCACGTGGCACTTTTGGGAGCGTCGGATCTGATAATGCGATCTCTGCCACCTGGTTGTTTAAGGCGCATTTGATCAGGTCGTCGGATCACTGCCACATGGCTTTTTTCGTACGTCGGATTACTGCCACGTGGCTATTTTTGGCGCATCGGATCTGTCCGTCCAATCTCTGCCATGTGGCATCTTTCCAGCTGTTCGATTTGGCCATCCGATCACTACCATGTGTCCAACATCCGACGGCCCAGATCTACGAGCTGGAGAGTGCCACGTGTCCAACAGATTTGTGGCCAGAATGATGCCACCTGTCCATGTCTGGATGACTGAGATCTACGACCTAAAAAGGTCCACGTGTCGGCAATCGAACGGGCAGGTTGCCATACCATACGATGAAAATGATACAGAATGTATCTCCACGTGGCACAGATCCGACGACGGTTCTCGTGAAGCGAATCAGAGGGTTAGCAAAGACCATATGACACCGATCCGAGATTCAAGGATGGTTGGGCAGACTCCACGGTGGCACAGATCCAGGTTTTGGGTGACGGTTGGGCAAGCTCCGCTCGATCGATTATCAACTAATTTTGGCCACAGATCGAATTGCGATCCGCGCATTCTGCACTTCATCACAGATTTCTCTCGGATTGCTGAGAACGCATGCAAATTCACGAGAGATGACGCAACAACAACAAATTCACGAGGGATTCGAATCTTGATGACGATGTGAAACTAAAAATGAAATTCGAAGCCTCATCCTGAAATTCGTGTGATGATCTGCCAGTGCCAGAAATAACTTGCGCAATCTGACACTGTATGCTTATTTTAATTACATCTTTTTCGCACTGATGCTACCACTCTTGTTGCTGGCCGCCTTTAGTTCTCAATCCCCGAAGCCTTTCCGATCTATGCCAATTTAGGGACATCAGGTTACTCGTTCCTCTTTTCCTTATTTTTGTTGTCATGAACAGTTTGATTGCTTCTCATTCTTTAGTCTCTGGGCCAAGGAAAGACTCTTTCTATGGTTGGAAGTTCAAAACCGCTGAAATGGCTATTTCCGTGTGTTTTATCACCACGTTCATCGGTCCTCTTTCATCCCTTTTGTTAACAGAGTTCGAGTGCCCGTCATCCCTTCCCTAACAGTCACATTACAATGGATAGCCATCAAAGTCAAAGTCTTCGCTAAGTATTACAAGTGTAGAGACATGCCCTCTTCCTTGGCCTAATGAGCTTATATAGGGTTTTATTTAAAAAAAACTTATTACAATTCTAATTGTTTTTTTAAGGATATATAATTTTTTATTTAAAAGAAACTTATTATAATTATAAGTGTTAGTGTTTTTTAAGGATATATAATTCATTATATTTTTTTTTTCTTGTGTTGCTTCCATAGGTCATAGATGCAATGAAAAATGTGCAACATCTCATCCATGTGTGTGATATTTGGAAAATGGACGATGCAAACTTACTTATGCATTGAATGCATGGATGAGCCCAATGTTAAGAGATTTATGAAAACCTACATTTAAGTGTTGAATAAAAACTTATAATTCTGGGTTGAATGTCAATCAAACGATAATGGCATGTTAAAACACATGTGTATTTAGTACCAACATTTGTTACAGATGGAAAAGATATAGGGAAATCAAGTAAATGATTGAGGTTGGTCCCCTCCAAACTAGCTTTCTTTATGCTTTAGTCATTACTAGGCTCTTCGCTAGCTTTAGCTTAAGGCTCGGTTCACTAAGCGTTAACAACTGTATTCCCTTTTAAACATTAGCATCTTGTTGAGTCTATAAAATCAAAGGTCGATACAAATGTGAAGGAAACACCCAATTCGATTCAATTTCTTTGCATGACTCATTTTAGGTTTTCATCTCTTCTATCTATTCCTACCACTACTTCACTATGATTTATTAGGTTTAGGCCTTTCTTTGCTAATATATAAGTGATTTTCCCCTTGCTGGACACCTTTTAGTTAAAGGTTGACCCTCTTATAATCGACATTAGGTACTTTGTACGATACCTATGCTAACCAGTCATTCAAACACCCATCCTTTGAATAGTTATGATGCCACTGTTATATATGAGGAATTATGCTTTCCACTTATGATTCTAATGGAAGGAGTGTTGTGCTATTCATGGAAGTACACAAAAATGGAAAATGGAAGTAGTTCGAAACTAACCTCAAAATAGGAGATCCTAGACTAACCATTGCTTAAGGAAGCATGATGTTACTATTCCATATGACAAGATTTTGTCCCTTGAAACATTAGTGGGGGTTCATGAAAATATGACACCTATTTAGGTTGATCCCACAATTCCAACACCTAATGGTGTAAAGATTGGTTTTATACCATCCACTTTTGTTGAGTTATGTAAAGTAGATTGCGCCTTTTTTTTTTATCTAACATGAGTCCCATGATCCAATTATAGATGCAATTACAATAGGTTGAGTTTAATGGATGATTTAAATAAATTGATAGTTCCCCATGTCGACATAACAGAGTGGGCATTGTCTAACTGTTCTACATTTTGGCCCTTTTTGTCGGAATCCGATGACATAATATGGACATAATAACAGTTTTTTGTTGTTTAAATTAATTTTTGAATGCATAAATGGATTCAATGTGCTGAAAAACCCTTGGAGAACTCTAATTATACAGACTTAGTCCCTCGAATTTGAAGATCCAACAATTTCTTTCCGGATTTCAGGAAAAACTAAATAGAAAAATTCTTCGGAAAAGGGCCAAAACATAGAACGTTTAGACAACGACCAATAGAGTTCCCGTTACTCTCTTTTTTCTTTTTTAAATGCTTCATGGGATGGTAACTCTTCCCTAGGATTGAAGCCTAGAGCTACCTATGACCTGGCATGAACTTTCAACCCCTATCCTACGCCCATAACTATGGCATGTACTAAAACAAGGAACAAGGTAGGTTGTGTATTAAATTTGAATATGTTGTCATATGCCAAATGCAAGTGAATTAGAGATTCCAATAGAAAACTAAGCCATCTGTGGTGTTTGTACTCTATTGTATATTATGTCACGGTTTGCATTTTATTAG
>ML779847.1:660648-673340 GCA_009831015.1 Picea engelmannii | reverse complement strand
ACTCATTACTTGTCCAATGTTTTTCACTGAGAAGAGGTTAGTTAGGGCATCATACATCTTCTTAGATGAGACAAGATGAGAGATGTAGGGTATCAAGTGGTTTTTTACAGAGTCCACTATGATACTCATGGCATTGATGCCATTGTCTTTGAACTTCTCTATAACTGTAATGTTTTGAGTTTCCCTCTCTTTTCCTTCTTCAAATTGTGGTTCTGCGATCTTTCCTTTCACAATATCCAACTCTTTATTCTTGGAAAGGATGAGATCAATACTTGTCTTCCATGCTCTGAAGTTAGAAGCCCCTTCTAACTTGTTTTCTGACTTTATAGAGTAAGTCATGACTGTTTTGACTTGGTCAACCTTTGACTTTGACCAAAAAATCAAACTTGACATCTTAGATTGCTGAGAGTACTAGGAGGTGCGCTAGGTTAAGGCACACTAGGATACCCAGAAATTAGGTCAATCTCTTCACTTAAGGTGACTCAACAAGAGGGTTAGGGTTTCGTTGTTGCAACAAAAACTTTGACTATAGTTGCAACTGTAACTGAGTAAATCCTCCCAATCTATATTCCAGCGGTTAGAATGTCCGAAGATAGTGTGGGCCCATAACCCGTTAGAAATAATAGGTGTGCTCGTTTAACCATAGACAATATAGCAATATTTTCACCCAACCATAGGCCGAAGCCACCCCCGAGCACCTTAACCTTGACAAAGAATAATTATGGTAGAAAACCCTAGGCCTAATAGCCAATCAAGGTAGCATATCACTCTCCAGAGTTAGCATACCAAGAAGAAAGCCTAAACCATAACCAAGAGAGAGTCCAAGATTGAAATTGAAAATACAAGTTGCAGTAGCTGCAGCTGCAACTGTTCTCCGTACTTGCACACAACTAAATTTCTGCAGTTGCGAGCTACATGTGTTAAATGAGCTCTGGCGTCATGTATTTATACTACTGCTCCTTAGTTGTTTGGGCCGAATTCTCATTCTAGAGGCTAAAAACTCAATATTAAATATTTATTTTAGCCAACTTGTCTTCTAGGGTTATATCCAATGCTTTAGGGTTTCTTCTTGCTTCCCAGAATATTATATTCTTGTCAGGGTTACACGTGGAGGTTAATACCTCCCGTAGCTACCATAATATCAACACTTACTTCTTGAACAAATTCCTCTTATGAAAGAGTCTCATGACTTCAAAAGTCCATTCAGAGTAGTCATTACTAACTCATCTTCTTCAATTAAGTCATTGATAGCTATAATTTGTTCATTAATTTGAGAAATTCTTGTAAAGAAGGCATGAATAGATTCATACTTCTGCATTTTTACATTTTTGAGTTGAGTCCTCAAAGCCATCTTCCTGTTTATGCTCCTTCCTTCATATAGATGAGATAAAGCATCAAACATCTCTTTGGGAGTCTTCAAGGATGATACATGAGGAATAAGATGGTCTTTTATAGAATCTGCAATTATTCTTTTTGCCCTTATCAAATTCTCCATGTACTTACCTTTAGATTCTGCTTCCTTAGTTTTTGCAACATCTTCCATAACATAATCTGATAAGTCATTTTCTTCGAGAACAAGGGATATTATGTACTTCCATGCTCTGAAGTTATCAAGTCCCTCAATTTTTTCATCAAGCTTAGTGATTGACATCATCTTGTCCTTGTTTTCGACTTCCTTCAAAAAACTGAAACACTGTAGTCTCCTTCACAAATATAATAACTCTCTGTAGAAATGGCTTCTTTTAGGGAAGCTCTGATACCATGTTGAAAAATTGATGCATGTAGGTAAATTTAAAAAAATTTCAGCATACAATCAACATACCAATACCTCTACATATATTAGGTTCACTGAAAGTGAGACAATCACAGAGAGAATGCAAGTATACTCTAAGAAACCCTCTTGGGGTAGAAAACCCATCCAAAACTTCTCTTTATATTTTTCAACAAAGTACAATACCGGTAAATTCTTTAGATTGACTAGCTATGACTCAAAGGACTGAAACAACACCTCTATTTCAACACTTACAAACTTCGTAAATAGTTGAACTAACACTTACAATAACATCTTGAAAAAATCACCAAAAGATAATCAACTTTTCTTCTTGTTGTAGCAGACTTATGGAAACTTTAACATAGTATTTGTAGCATCCTTATATCAGCAAGGAACAACATAAGACTTCAACTAGAATAGAGTACTTGTATCAACAATATACTTCAACAACTAGTTGCCATATACAAACAGAAGACTCCAACAACTAGCAACCATATACCAACAAAAGATTCTAGTAGATATTAGTCATATACCAACAAAATACTTCAACAAATAGATGCCTTGCCTCAGCAGAAGACTCTAGCAAAACAAAGATATCCAAATGTTAAGTGAATGCCCCTTTTTATAGATTGGTTTGGCTACCCTAAGCAACCCTCTATGAATGTATGACAACTGTATAACAATTTTCATACATGCCCTCCTTTGGCTTCAAGAGTCACCTCCTAAAGCTCCCAAGAGCCACCTCCTAATTCTCCCAAAGGTCACTTCTTTTGTCTCTTTTAGATGCTACCCTAAACTGTTGTCTTAGGATTGTATGAAAACTGTATAACAACTGTCATACCACCAACCTAAGCAACGACCCTAAGCATCCCCCCTAAGTTGGCCACTCCAAATGCCTTAAGCAACCCTTTAAGCAACCTCCGTAAGATGGTCACTACAATCGCCCTAAGCATGCCTCTTAGAGGTGTTATGAGGTTGACACATGGCATATGGTTGTCTTGGCATAAGGTTGACACTTGTCATGTGTTTGATGCTTGACATAAAGTCAACACTATATCAAAACTTTATTTACGTGGTTAGTTACAATAGGGAAAATATCTTCCAAAGCTATATAATTCAACATTTATGCCTCTTTACGATGCTTCTTTATCAAATGGATATATGGAAATCATATTCCCCCAGATGATGAGCCAATGTACATTGTAAATTTATGTAAAATCTTCATATGAGGGTCGGCTCTTCGCTTCCATTCATTCCCTTCAGACGAATGTAAGGGTCGGCTCTTACTAGGTATCGAGCTTCAAATTCGGGTTGCTCAACGGTGCAGGTTTGGGTATTGCAACGGTCCATAAGATTAGGGAACTAGCGGTCGACAAAACAGTAAGAAAATCCTTTGCTGAACAGAGGTCCAAACTGAGATGGAAACGAGAGCGTGCCTCGGCCCACAGCTCCAACAAAAATCCCTTCATTGTTGTGGCCACAAGCGAGGTCAGATCGTGCGTCTTTGCAATTGGCAAGTGGCAGATAACCAACGCTAGGATCGTGCAGGAACCGTACCATTTTCGTGGTACGGTATGTTAACCGGTTCATTTGATTTGTGACACATGGCAACTATCCAATGACCAAATCACGTGGTCTTCATCTCACCACGTGGTTTGTATTCAACGGTCAAATCAGGCCGTTGTGATTTCACCACGTGGCACGCATCCGACGAGCTGATCTTGCCACGTGGCATGCATTCGACGGCTTGATCTAGCCACGTGGTATGTATTCGACGACCAGATCCAACGGCTATGATCTCGACACGTGGCACGCATCAGAGGCCAGATCTGACGGCTGTTTTCTTGCCACGTGGCACACATTCGAGGGCCAAATCCGACGGCTGCGATATTGACACGTGGCATGCATCCGATGACCAGATTAAACAGTTGTGATCTTGCCATGTGGCACGCATCCGAAAGCCCAATCCAATGGATGTGAAATTGGTGCATGGTCCACATCGAACGGCCAGATCGTGATCGTCGAAGCGGGAAAATTCGATGTATGTCTAGTCCCGACGGCTTACCGCCAGAGCATTGCCGCGCTTCCAATCCTGGCGACTATTTTATTGCACTGCAAAATTTGAGCCTACCACAGGAGCAGATCCTTCGCAACAGCAGCGGCGGCAATGATGAGGATTATCCATTTCCAGCTATCACGATCAGTCCTCCCTGGAGGCTCATCGTTTTATAATTTGAACAGTCCTCCCTGGAGGCTCTATAATTTGAACACCTTCGCTAAAGACATGGCGAGAATGTCTCTAGATATAACTCCTACAGCGTAACTAATGGGCTTCTTATTGAAATTATGCTATCACCGGGAGCAGAGCCAACTATCAAAATGATGCAGCTTATAATGGAATCGGTTAGACCCAAACACTATTGACTTTGTATCAGTTGAGTAAATTTTTTATTGACGTTGTATTGCCTTTGTATTATTTGAGTAAATTTTATATTCCCTTTCTATTAGTTGACTAAATTTTATATTCCCTTTGGATCCCTTTGTATTAGTTGAACAAATTTTATATTTCCTTGGATTTCTAAACATTTAAGTGGTTAACTCTGTAAAATTGTTATTTCGCTCTTGTAACACAATCATGAATCAGTTAGACGTCTCGCTCTTGTACCAGGAATCGAATGTGAGTAATGTTCGGTCAGTGGGCTGTCCCCAATTTACTTGAACCTAATATTAAATACTCTGACAACCTTACAATCCCAAAACTCATGTTTTACTGTTCCATTCGTTGGACTTGAGTTGCGGAGTTCATTTTAAATTGATGAGTTGTTACTAAGCATCAACCAATCAAATACTTCGGGTTTTAAAGGAAGATCAACATTTCTAGCAATCATGGCATGTCTTACACTTGGTTTTAGCATCATGGCCCTTTTTGACAAAGATTTACAAATTTCCAATACTACTTTCTTCATGATTTTATTGGTGGGTTCAACTGAGTTTTTATAGCTTCTGTTGTTCAATAGATGGTCCAACGTCTTGTCCTCATAATTTGATCTGTTTATAATTACTGTTGCATTGCTGTTTTCAAGTTTAATAATCATGATTTCTTTATCTCTCAGATTTTTCAAACACTCAGATTTTCAACACAATTGTGCTTGGGCAGCTCAGCATTTCTAATCAGTATAACATATTCTTGTTTTGACTCTTCCACTCTCTCACTTGTTAGATCAAAGATAGCATTTTCATTGTTACATACCAAATCCTTTATTGAATTTGTCCTTGGACCTGTTGTGAAATTCAAACCTTGATTACCAAATCCAAAACTGATTAGTCAATCCTTTGACAGCTGGAGTAAGAGTCTTATGGCCTGCTATTAGTGAATCCTTACAGTAATCTTCCTACTTAAATTTTTATGGCCTGCTATTTTTTTGGTTTACACAGTTTTTATATGGTCTGTTAGGTTGTAGGACCACTTCTCTTGGTATAATTATTTACTCAGGACATTTCATGTCAGATCAAACTTTTTGATTAAGTTTATATCTAGCTGCTATAATGCAATTTTTTGGAACTTCTACATATGGTGGTGGGGTTGGTTTCTTCTTATGGCAGCCTCAGCAACAGTGTAGACGCCATACTCTGTAATTTTAGTTTATGAAAGGTAATATAATTGCTAACTTGAAAAAAAAGTAACAATAAAATTGTAAAATGTCCATCTCTTTTCCATGAATTTCAAACTCAAAGCCTATTGATGCCTACATTCAAAGTCTGTCTCCCCATTGTTTTTTGTTTGTTGATTCTGAGTTCTTGAAGACTCCTCTACTCAGCATTTTGACTCTATTCTTTGAGGAATTGGGATTTCCAAGGGAGCTTCCTCCTTATTTTTTCTCAAGAGTAGGTATACAAAGATTGTTATTTAGTTATTCATTCATATATTTTTAGTTTGTGTTATTTTATTACAAAATGCAAAAAAAAACATCATTATAAAGAAGATAAGAATTTTTTAAAACTAAAAGTAGTAAGGCCATCATTATTTTTATGTTTAACTTGTCTATTTGAAAATAAGAGTTCAAAGGATGCCTTTTAAATTTCCCAAATTTCAAGCATTATAAGTTGTGTCGAATTGAAGAGCTCAAAGGATGCCTTTTAAATTTCTCAAATTTCAAGCATTATAAGTTGTGTTGAATTGAAGCCACAATAAGCAATCAAAATTGGCAGTTAATATATTTTATATTTCAGATTTAGAAGGGAATCAAAGAGGAAGATCAATAAGAAATTGATTTCAAAATCCTTGTAAATACAAAAAAGAAATTAATGAGTAATTGACCAAATCTAACATTGCCTATATTTAGTTGTTTTGTCAAAGTGATTCCATGAAGATTTTATTTTTCTTCACATTTTTGGGTGGAGTATCCTTCAAGTGCTTGTGGTTATACTAGGAATAAGGTTCAATTATTGAAGATGAACAACAACGTGTACAAGCTTTGTGAAGTTGTTGAGAATGATGTTGTTCCTCTTTAGTTTTTATATATGCTTTTCTTGTAAACTTTGTAACTTGATATATGGACATATATTATAGAATCTTAGGGAAGTTACCACTAAATAGGGGATGCTTTAGTGACTAAAATTTCAAATTTGCTACTTCTCAACAAAAGGTATTCGTATATAAAATATTAATAAGTATAACAATGTGAAATCTCCAACAATATATAGTAAGATAGTTTTTTTGGAAAAAATACCTTCAAACCATAGATTTTTCAATTCTTATACTAGGAATATTTTCTAACCATTCATATCACTAATATAAGAGTGTTTTCATAAAGTTATCATTCATATCACTAATATAAGAGTGTTTTCATAAAGTTATCCCTGCTTTTTCTGAAGTTATCACTACCCCTAAACCTCTTAATTCGAGTTGGAATAAGTTTTCAATCACATAAAATAATAGGTTATCCACACAATTTGAATCAAATTTATATATCGCTAAACTAATATACACTTTCACCTAGACAATGGACATGGCAATGGAAGGAGTTTTTGCAAGATGTATTTGTTATTGAATGTCCTTGCAATAATTTACACCCAAAACAAACATATTTAGTGTCCTAATGTATCACATTGGCAAGAATTATTGCTCTTGGACTATCCTTCGGAGAGAGTTGATTCTTTTGTCAGGGGTATATTTGTTGTTGTCTTCCAAAGCAATATAGAATCAACTTGTAGAGAACTCAACATAGATCGTTCAAAGGAAATTCAAAGAATTTTGAGGCACATCCCTAGATTGGTAACATAGGAGCATAACAAAAATTTAAGGAAACCAATCTCACTAGAGGAGGTAGCTTAAGAAGTCAAAGATATGTTGAATGGAAAGGACCCGGGACCAGATGGCTTCATAATGGACTTCTTCAAATCCTGCTGGGATGTGGTAAAACATGTTATCTATGGTAAAGTGGAAGATTCAAGACACTCCGCCTCTATTCTTAAGGCTTTGAATTCTACTTTCATCACCCTGGTCCCCAAGGAAAATGAGGTGAGAACACCGAACCGTTTTAGATCGATAGCTCTCTGCAATGTGGTATACAAGATAACCTCAAAAGTTATAGCAAACATACTGAAAACTCTCCTCCCCATTCTGATCTCAAAGGAACAGTCGAGCTTCATGGAAGGTAGGAAAATTTTAGATAACATTATTCAAGCTCATGAAATAATCCACACCTTGAAGAGTAGGAAAAAAGCTGGCATGATAATACAACTAGACTTAGCCAAAGCATATGACAAACTAAGTTGGCATTATATGGAAAAAACCATGGAAGCCTATGGCTTTGATAACCATTGGATAAAATGGGTAATGACTCTGGTGTTCACAACTAGATTCTCAATACCAATTAATGGATCCCCTACAAAACCTTTCTATCCTTCTCGGGATCTCAGACAATGGGACCCCATATCCCTCTTCATGTTCATACTCATGATGGAAGGATTGAGTAGATCTGTCAAAGCTGCAATAATAGAAGGTTCTATAAAAGGTCTCCACCTATACGAAGATAGCCCCACAACCACTCATCAACAATTTGTGGATGACACAATGCTACATGGAATTTCGATGGTCAAGGAAGAAACAACTTATAAGGAAATCTTAGTTGACTTTGGAGAAGCCTCGGGTACATAAATAAATCATTCCAAGTCCATTATCTACTTCTTTAACATGAATATTGCAGTTCAAAGGAATCTATCCATCATCTTGGGGTTCGAGAGGAAGACCCTCCCTACTAAGTATTTAGGAGTTCCCCTAACGTATCAGGTAGGTAAGAATTCAACCTGGGAAAGTATTATAAACAACTTGCAAGATAGATTCAAAAGATGGGCCTACCGAGCCCTAAACTTTGCAGGTCGACTAGTTCCCATGAAGGCCGTTCTACAAGCTATTCCAACTTATTTATTGTCGATTTTCCCAGCTCCAAAAGGAATCTTACAAAAAAATAGAGAAATACAGAGGAACTTCTTACTAAGAGGAGCAGAGGATAAGAAGAAATGGGCACTTGTGGCATGGCAGAAACTTTCCTGGCCAAAAAGCAAAGGTGGACTTGGTTTGCAAGACCCATAAACAACAAACACTGGCTATGGAGAAAAACTATGGTGGAGATGGGTCAAAGATAGCTCAGTCCCATGGGAAAACCTATTGAAAACAAAATATGCCCCTGATAGTACCCCTCGGGACCTTATTCATTGCATAGGTGCAGGGGAAGGATTGACCATTTGGAATTTGGCTTGGAGAAATAGAAATTGGGTTCATGAACATAGTTTTTGGGAAATTAGGAATGGTCAAACAACTAGATTATGGGAAGATGCATGGCAACAGGTACCTTGTCTGGAAAACCAAGATAGAGAAGGTGTTAAGCAAGAGATGCTTGGGAAAGGGGAAATAAAAGTGTGTCAGTATTGGAAACAAAGGGACAATATACCTAAATGGAGAACTTTGGATATTATTCAAACTCAAGACAACAATCAAGACTATAAGTTGGTCAAAGAAATAGAAGAGGAGTTAGGAAAAAGAAAGATCATGTTCTCTAATGAGGAGTACCAATTGCGTTGGGGCAGGAAAGATGGAGGAGAATTCACTTTGAATGAAGCCCATCAGTATATTGTGGGTCATGATAAGAGAAACACAAAACCCAAGTGAGAACACCTATGGAGCCTCCCACAGTGGTCAAAGATAAAAAAAAATTAAATGTTTGATCCTACACAAGAAAATCCTAACGTGGGAGAACTGAGTTAGAACTTAAAAGAGGCATAAATGGACCCTCAAGATGCCACCTATGTGAAGTTCAGGAGGAGACAATAGACCATCCACTAGACATGTGCTCCTATACAACAGAGGTTTGGGACTGTGTAGCTATTATGTATCGATAGACTGATAGAGTGAAGGGTGATATCAGAGCAACTTTGGGGAACTGGAGGGGACATTACAACGAAAATGAATTAGTAAATTTATGTTGGAGATTAACTCTTGGTATGGTCATCTGGACAATTTGGAAGAAAAGAAATAGGACAATTTTCAAGAATGAATCCAACCCTATCACAAAGGTGGTGGATTCTATCAAAACCCAATTAAGGGAAACAATTCTGAGTAGGAATATCCCTCTTTCCATGAGAAACCCGTCACACCAATACCTACATATTTTGAAATTGTTATAGTTGAAAGACCAGAGTCTCAACATACCTTCTCATCGTAACCCGCAGATCCATAAGGAAGCCAAATCTTGGACTCTGCCTCAGGTAAGATTCCTGAAACTGAATTTCGATGGAGCATCAAAAGGAAACCCCGGTAAGGCTAGTGCGGGAGGAGAGATCACAGACAGTGGAGGGAAAATTGTTCATTTGTATGCAACTAGCATTGATAACACAAAAAATAATGTAGTAGAGCTTGGAGCTTTGGAACAAGGGCTGGAGATTTTAATACTAGAATGTCTAGTCAATGTTATAGTGGAAGGCGACTCATCTTTGGTTATAGGCATTGCAAAAATATTATAGTGTGGGGCCAACATTGGCAAGTTAATCAAGCATTGGTGCCTAGCTCAAATCCTCCAAACAATCCAGAACCACCTTCAAACTCTGTTCATGGTCGATTTCAGGTGGGTGAGAAGGTCAACAAATACTTTGGTGGACAGTTTATCTAATGAGGGAGTGAACCACGAAGGAAATATGTTGGACGAGGCTTGGACACAGATTCCAGTTGGTCAACTAAGAACAGACTGCGAACATCTGACAACTAAAGATCATCATGACAACCACCGGGAAGATAGTCACATTGATGGAAATGAGTGTCAAGCAAACTTGGAGTGGGACCTAGAAGGGATAACGGAAATAGTCCACACGGCCTCAAGATCTCATGCAACGATTTGACAAGAAGGGGAGGGCAAGGTAGGTAGTAGTACTTCTGAGCAGAGAGGTTAAAGAGGATAGTAAAGAAGGAAGTTACAGGTTAAGTTGAGGCCTACATATTTTGAAATTTTTATAGTTGAAAGACCAGAGTCTCAACATACCTTCTCATCGTAACCCGCAGATCCATAGGGAATCCAAATCTTGGACTCTGCCTCAGGTAAGATTCCTGAAACTGAATTTCGATGGAGCATCAAAAGGAAACCCCGGTAAGGCTAGTGCGGGAGGAGAGATCACAGACAGTGGAGGGAAAATTTATCATTTGTATGCAACTAGCATTGATAACACAAAAAATAATGTAGTAGAGCTTGGAGCTTTGGAACAAGGGCTGGAGATTTTAATACTAGAATGTCTAGTCAATGTTATAGTGGAAGGCGACTCATCTTTGGTTATAGGCATTGCGAAAATATTATAGTGTGGGGCCAACATTGGGAAGTTAATCAAGCATTGGTGCCTAGCTCAAATCCTCCAAACAATCCAGAACCACCTTCAAACTTTGTTCATGGCCGATTTCAGGTGGGTGAGAAGGTCAACAAATACTTTGGTGGACAGTTTATCTAATGAGGGAGTGAACCACGAAGGAAATATGTTGGACGAGGCTTGGACACAGATTCCAATTGGTCAACTAAGAATAGACTGCGAACATCTGACAACTAAAGATCATCATGACAACCACCGGGAAGACAGTCACATTGATGGAAATGAGTGTCAAGCAAACTTGGAGTGGGACCTAGAAGGGATAACGGAAATAGTCCACACGGCCTCAAGATCTCATGCGATGATTTGACAAGAAGGGGAGGGCAAGGCAGGTAGTAGTACTTCTTAGCAGAGAGGTTAAAGAGGATAGTAAAGAAGGAAGTTACAGGTTAAGTTGAGGCAATCATAATCAAAGGAGGCAAGCAAATATGGAGGATGGTTTGGAATGGAATTCATCCTCAATGGATCTGGTCATACCAAAACAGATAAGACACAGTACTTGCAACAAGGGAAGTGATAGGTGAAGTGCCAAAGGAAGGATAATGGCACACATGCTCGGTATTTAGTGCAGTCGTAGCCACCACCTGAAGGGAGGATCATTAAGAGATAAGAACAATCATGAAAGAGGTTGTTATATTCAAGTTTTCATCTTGGTTATCCACACCCCACAGAGATCGGATTTACACTTGGGTCATCGTTTTGCTTTTCTTTCACTCTGGAGAAAGTATAATGTTGTGAGCTAGGAGAGGGCTAGAGGATTAGAGGGAGAAGAGGATAGCAAGATGGAGTGCATGAGAATACAAGGATTGAGAATTCAACAAGGGATGTTGCAAGGATGTATCAAGTCACAATACCGTAGAAAGGAACAGAAGAAATGGAAAAATGGGAGGAGGAACTTAAGTTAGATCGTGAGAGAAAAGATAAAAATATGGTAGCTCAGGACGTGGAATGGATTATTGATACGGGGACAACTCGCACCCGAGAGACCCTTTACCATAAAACTCTCGAGATGGTGTGGCATACAAAGATGTTGATAGGATAAGTAAAGGCAAACAACGATGAAACTCGTATGGAGGACCAGCGAGAGATGACGACCTTGATGGAAGACATCCAGTGTCGCGTTAGCGGGTTGGAGACCATAGTAAATTTTTTGGTAAAAATAAAAGTAAAAACAACAAAGCAAGCAAGAGAGACTAGCAACACAGCTCCACATGTACCTGAGGTATGTCCACCATATGGATATAACACTTGCGGGCGACCATGGTGCACCAGCTCAGACCCAAAAGGTTTGGGTGGCATCCCCCAAGGAGGAAAGCAAGATTCAAGATGGAGGAATGACAGATCAACCCTAGGTTCTCTAGTTTTAGTTTTAAATTTTCAGTTCAGGCAACTCTACCCAGGTTCTAGTAGTTGTAGTTGGTCTGGTTCTAGTGGTATTCTAGCAGAGAATTTTCCTCTCTTTACAATGGAAGGAGGTAATATGTCTAGTTATAAAACTTTCTTAGTTATCAAAGGTTAGCAGACTCAAAAGTCTATAGTTTCAGGGTAATCTTGGCAAAAACATTGATGGTTCACAACTAGTCTGGTTTCCTTTTTGGCAGACCAGTGGCCTTTTTCTGTAAGATATTTTTGAAGAGTAATATAAAATCTTATATTGATTTATAAAAAAATAAATATAAATGGTTTATAAGTTGAAGATTAAAACTAATAAAAGAAAAACAAAATTGTAACCTTGTTAATTAACAAAGGTACATTTAAGGTGGATATATTTATTGAACAAAACACCAAACCCATTTACTAAAATTAAAAAACTATAAAATGAGAATATAATGAATGATTCTAATTGCATATGAATAAAACACCAAACACCAACAGGGGTGATTTTAAGAACCCCCCGTAAATTTATATGTATAATAAATGGGTGAATCCCCATGATACATAGGAAAAATTGAAGGCTATTTTATCAATAATATAAAATGTATATATAATTTTTTGGCGAATATTTTAGTCAATT
>ML779847.1:527008-648788 GCA_009831015.1 Picea engelmannii | reverse complement strand
TTTATTTTCCTCAATGAGGCTATCCTCTAAATGTGAAAGAAGCATTTTTCTGTTTCTCTCTTTACATTAATTGTTCTCTACAGGACCATAACAATAGTTTTTCAACTGATCAAAAGTAGTCAGGAAGACTGAAAGACACATTAGCATTACTAAAGCATCTTCTAAACATATTATATCTAAGCTAAAAGTAATCATCAAACTCAGTTAGAAAAATGTATTCATTAGTCTGTAGTGTACTTAATGCAAACTGATCTTGCAATAAGTGTATGGTATCCCCTAGATTAAAATTAAGCCAACTATCCTAAAGGAGGCCATGCTTAATTAACAAATTAAATTTGCAATAAGTGTATGGTATCCCCTAGATTAAAATTAAGCCAACTATCCTAAAGGAGGCCATGCTTAGTTAACAAATTAAATTTTTCCTCCTTGCAGAAATATTTCATTTATTTTCCTCAATGAGGCTGTCCTCTAAATGTGAAAGAAGCATTTTTCTGTTTCGCTCTTTACATTAATTGTTCTCTACAGGACCATAACAATAGTTTTTCAACTGATCAAAAGTAGTCAGGCAGACTAAAAGACACATTAGCATTACTAAAGAATATTCTAAACATATTATATCTAAGCTAAAAGTAATCATCAAACTCAGTTAGAAAAATGTATTCATTAGTCTGTAGTGTACTCTAGTAAGTCAAGCTTCTGGAGGGGTCTAGAATTGACATGATCTAATCTTAGGAGGAGATCCACGTGAAGTCAAGTTAGAAATCCATCTATATGTCTACCATTCAAGTTAGTTCTACATAGTGTTTCATGGGGACGTGTCCCTTTCACTTTTTGCTTCGTGGGGATGAGGGATGCACTTCTTCTTGCTTCCCTAGATTGGGGGAACATCCCAGGGACGTTCCCCCCTCCATGCAGACATCCTCAACGGCTTCAGGAATAGAAGATCACAAAAAAGTGAGCATAATATTTTTAAAATAAACACATTTTTTATAACGATGATTATAGACTTCTCACATAACCCTGTGCCTTTGACTTCACCACCATGTTCCTCATATGTCATTTCTTCGACAATTTTGTTATTTTGATCATGCTTGTAAGTGGGGAATCAATGATTAAGGAATGCTTGACTAAAAACCACAAGAGATGAAATGAAGCAAAAACATATAAAGCAAGGCTTTAAGAAAATACAAAATTAGTAAGCACCTCTCTGAAGCCGCCGCTACACCAATCAGATATGTGAGTTTGCAATCGGATATGTGAGTTTGCAAATTGCCATTGTGGTCGAGCCTTAGCGCAAAGCCATGAGTGGGGTCCTCCTCTGCGAGCGGGTCCTTCTCTTCGAGCGAGGTCTTGGACTAACAAAATATGGTCACTGCCAACTGGTGCCTGGGCCGAACCTGGGAGTAACCCGTTACCAACTAGAAGAAAGTCCAAGAGTAAAATACTAAACCCGTAAACCTCAAGGCCCAAAGAGGAAATAAGAGGTAACAAAAGAAGAGTAAAACCGTAATTTGTAAACCTCCGTTCTGTCAAACCCCAAAGGGGAAATTCAAATAAGAACGAAGATGTGAACTGGGGAATGCATTTCAGATCCCATATAATTTATACCATGTGGGAGGGCCAAAAATCTCCATGTTCTTTGGAAATCGGGCAAAGGGAAGATTGAAATTGGGCAAAGGGAAGATTGTAGGTTGTAGCTACCCAGTGCTGAGTGCCCACTACCCATACCACAAAATCGGGGCGAAATTAAACCATAAACCCCGATTTTACCAAATGGAAGGGCGAAGAAGCTATCATAAATTCCCATATTTCTAGAAATTTGGCTAATGGAAGCTTGTTCCTCCAAAATTTAGGGGCTAAATATAATTTGTTTTCCTCTATCGCTCCTAAAAACATGGGCTAACCCTGTACATGATTTTTACCCTAAAATAAATTACGAGCTAATGAAATAAGTTTAAAAAAATCACTCTAATACAAAAAATTCGCCCAATAAAAAATTAGAGGCCCCTTAATTTTTCCCATGAGCGAAATTTCGCCCCTAAAATCATCTATGCCAAGGACACCATGCAATTCAAAATTCCAGGCGAGGCAGAGGTAGTGGAGGAGAACAAGACGAAGGAGAGGCTAAGGATGACGAAGGACAAGAAAGGGGTACAGGAGGATTCAGGCTAAGTGGAGGCAGTCGATGGCTTGGAGGTGGAGGGCAGCCCAGTCCTGGTGCCACCACCAATTACGAAAATTTTGGATCTCTTCCAGGAACCACCGCCCTTTTTCCACCCAGAGTAGCTTTCGCTCATGGTCGAGCTTAGAAGACAGATGGAAGATCAAATTCACCATGACACCCTCATGCATCAGCGTATTGATATGTTGTATGAGGCATACTCAAATGAACTAGCAAGCTAGAGATGCCCAACTTGCGATAGGCAATTTGTGCTCCAGCCTCAAAATGACCCTCTCAACGACAACCCCAGCGACGCAACCTCTGATGAAAACAGGTAACTCTGTGGCTTGGTGTAACACCCTTGTTTTTCCCAACTTGTAATTAATCATAAAATAAGATTACCATGGTAAGGCATGTGGACAATGTAAATGTATTATTGTTAAACTACCCATAGTTGACTGTTGGGGGGTGAAGCCTTGAAGTACGAGCCATGATATCTCTAGAGGAAAGAAATCAATTAATAAAGAAAGGACCATATGTTGAATCATCAACCACCCACATGAATGGAAGAATGGTCTAGCTATAGGATGTCAAGTCAAAGTACCATAGAGACCTGCAAACCCAAGCTTCCTTCTAACAGAAGGAACAAGACAGGTCTGAAACCTTCCAGAGGAGGGAAGGTAAGATACATAAAGAGTCAAAAAGAGAGGAGACAAAGGGGACGAGAGAAAAATCTATAAGGGAGATGTGTGAACCCAAAGGAAGTGTCGAGAACATGGCTTGAAGGACCTGAACGTGAGCTTGATGTTGAAAATGCATATGATAAACCTCGCAGGGTCGTTGTGACATAGAGTTTCTCTTAGTGATATCATGGCTTGGCACGGGGGTGGCCAGAGTGCTAAGAATGAATGCCTCTAAGCCTATGGTTGGGTGTAAAGGCACACACCCATAGTCAGTTGGTTGGATGCAACTTGTAATAGATAAGTATTCTCATACCCTATGAAATTTAGCTCTAATTATAAAATGAAATGGGATATATTGTGAAGGAACCAGGGATGTGTATGTTTGATTAATGGTTATATTGTATCTCTTTATTCATGTTTAAATTGTGTAGTTAAGCAAGTATGGATTGGACATGTTTTTTATTTGTAAATGCTTGCGCCTTGTGGTGTCTTAAGCTAGATCCGCAAACCATGAGTTCGTCAACCTTAGGCATAGTTTCACGTATGCATATCAACACTCCTAGTCATTCTGAGTCCCTTGGAGGAGGGTTTTTGATAAATCTCAGGAGAGATAGTGCACATATGGACAGGCTCTCTGCAAGGCAGGTAGAGACCGAGAACCACTTAAGTTCTAGAGTTGAAGAATGAGCGTAAGGGGTGCACGAAAGGATTATTCCAAGTGTTTAGTTCAAGAGAAAGAGCGCAAAATATCTTAAACCTTTCAGAGCTAACAAAGCTTAGGAAGAGTAGCAATGCTGAAGTATTGAAAGGGAAGTTTCCCTTGTTTGGAACGCGAATGGACGAAATTTGTTCGAAAGAAGCCATGGTCTCTTGTGACCGTTGGATATGGGAAAGAATGTGGGAGTTAACCCTTGGAGTCATTCGGGCTTCGCGAGTTGGGTGAACTGAAAATTTTTGTCGTAAGGGAGGTAAAATCCCAAAAGTCCCAAAGTCCCAAAGTTAACTCCGAGCCTTAGATCTGAGGATGCCCAGGAACCATCCTGACCGTCAGATCTAGAAGGTAGATGATAGTCAAGTCACCAGAACTACCCATGACTTAAGAATATGACAGCGGGGATGGATGTGACCCGTTTAACGGGAGGAGAAGCCATCTCGGTCGTCAGATCGACTCAAATACTCACTGGAATTACCAAATCAAACACCAACCACTCGATTTAATCGATGGTTGGTAATCATTACAGAGAGTGAAGGTGAATTTAGCAGACCTGTTATTTCACGGCATGCAATCAAACCATGTCATTGATATCGTTGGGGATGGAATATCAACAACTAGGATTAGACTAGAGTCGAACGAGCAGTTCTCATATTGCGAAAGTGGGACCCCGCAATCACTGTGAATCGTCAATCTATGAATGGAGATTGAGGGTGGGGAATCATTGTAGAGCACGAAGATGAAAGTAGCAGACGTGCTAGTTCGCAGCTCGTAATTCACTAACGTTGTTGATCTCGTCAGGATGGAAGATCAATGATTCTGGTTAAGCCAAGTTGGGTGACCACCTTCTAGATTACAGAGGTCGAACTCTCTAATAAAGAGTACGCATGTTGGAGCCCTGCAATTTCTGCAAACCGTCGATCGTCGTTGACCTTTGATCTGAGATTGACAAGATCCCTGAAATGCAAGGAATGCATGAGAAGGAGAAATCTTCAAGGGGATCAAGCTCAGAAGAAATAACACTTTCAGACATGTAGACAAAGTCCAAGAGACGGACCTGTAGGAGGAGCAAAGGTCGAGGCCTTTGAAAACTTAGAAAATATTCTAAGTTGGAAGAGATCAAGAAGCTCACGAGGAGGAGTGACAGTGGCGTAAGTCTATAGACTATGGGTAAAGACCCAAAGTAAATGTCAACCATCGGATCATTCGAAGTAAACGTCAATTGTTGGATCCAAAGGACAGGTGGTGTAAGTCTGTGGACTCCAGGTAAAGACCTGAAGTAGATCCAGTCCATCAGTCGGCAGGATATATGTGCCGATAGATTGGAGTCTTCGGGGAAAACTACTTCGAATTTTTCCAAGTGAGGAGTGTGACAAACTCCTGAAGTCCCAAAGGCCGAAGAATATCTCAATCGTCCATTGTAGAGGGACATGTGGCAGAAATCCATGAATTTCGAGTGAAATCACTTAGGGAGAAGCGAGTGCATAGGAGTCTAAAACTCCCAAAACCCGAAGATTCGAAGAAACAAAGAGAATATGGACCGTCAGATCCAGAGGGTATGTGGAGAAAGATCATGAATACTAGGTGAAAGTACTCTGGGAGAAAACAAAGGAGTATAGTTGGAAATTGTCGATCCTCGAATAGCCGAAGTAGCTGGGATTCGTCGATCTACGAGAGGACACATGTCATTAGATCGCAAACTCTGGATAAAATGTTCCGAGATAAGCATAGAGTGGAGAAACTGAGATTTGAAATCCCTGAAGGCCAAAGTACCGAAGTAGACGACAACCATTGATTTGAAGGTGGACACGTGACGCCAGATCTAGAACTTTGGGTATGACGCACTCCGGAGGAAAGAAGAGAGTGAAAGTGTTGAAGTCTCGAAGGAGATCTTGATCGTTGATCAAGGAGGAGGTTGAAGGATCGTTGATCTCGTCTTGGTTAAAAAGTGTCAAAGTCCCGAAGAGGACCAGGGCCATTGATTTGGGGAGGACAAGTGTCAGAAGATCTAACACACTGGAGGGATTCACTTTGGATATTTGTGTTTGTGGAGAGTGGATATAGATCATTGATCGGACTAGACGCGTGGCGACAGATTGTGGACTCTGAAGAAATCTGTTCGATAATTTTCAGTTGGTATTTGAGACTCCCAAAGTCCGGAGAGCCAGAGAGCCGAAGTAAATCTCAATTGTCCGATCATCCGAAGTAGATCTCAGTCGTTAGATCATCCGAATTAAATCTCAAGTGTCGGATCATCCAAAGTGAATCTCGACCGACTGATCTAGAAGAGAGGTGGAATAAATCTATGGACTTCAAGAAAAGTCCCATAGTAATTCATAGCCACCAGATTAAAGGGGACATGGCATAAATATGTGGATTTCGGGTAAAGACCTGAAGTAACTATCAACCATTCGATTCGAGAGGACATGCAGCAGTAATCTGTATACGTCGAGGGGGAGTGAAATTTGAGGACTTAGAAATCTGAAGTTTGAAGATGCAAAGGGATCACAACCGTTGATTCGAGAGGGACACACATCAGTGGATTATCAATTCTGGATAAAATCCATTGGGGAAAAACGAGAGTTTGAGAGATGAAACTTTTGAAGGTTGGACTTGCGGAGGAAATCATAGGCACACATCTATAGTGACAGGTGAGAACAGATCCTCCACTCTGGAAGATTGACATACAAAATAAAGGAAAGTTTGAGACTTGAGAATTCTGAAGTCTGAAATTTTGAAACAAATCACAGTCGTTGATTTGAAAGAGGTCAGATCTGATCCACATATTTGAAAGGGATAGATATGAGCCATCAATTTAGAGGCATCATCAATATCATGAGATCGACGTTCCCGCAGCATTGCAAGGATCGAATATGTGCGAACTTTAAAAAGTTGAGGGCAGGTTGCAATCCAAACCACGGTTTTGAAGAAACGACACGTGGAGGCTCAAGGGGAATTGTGGGGAAAAAATTAGTTTGGTTTCAAACCACCCTTGGTCACACTCGCAATCATGTGGTTACATAAGGCCATTGCCCAAGGTCATATCAAGGAAAGGGATTATTAGAAAAGGATCTAGCGCCCAGACTCTGAGATTTCGTAGGTGTGAAGAGGAGGGTCACGGGTACCTTTAGACCCGCACCAGGAGGTCGAAAGGGTTTTCTGTCTAATTGCATAATGAGACCATCAAGGTATCATAGATTCGTTTGACTCCATAATCATAGATCCTTGACTGGGAGGTCAGACTAGTTCCCCGACCTTCCAAATTAGAAACCATGGATGGAGAATATGTCCTTTAAGAAGAGAGAAATTTTTTATGCCCCATCGTGGGTGTGTTACAAATTGGTATCAGAGCATGGTTACAACACTTGGCCTACTTGGGCTCATGTACAAGTCATGTAAGGAGGTATTATTATCTGCATTTACTCCTTGAGGAGAAGGACTGTAGATTGAACCTATGATTTTGATAATTCTTGTTGAATTTCAGAAGAATAATTTCTTTATCCCTTTGTCAAAGTGATAACTACTCTTACCGGAGTAGGGATATGCTATTTAAAATTTATAATAAGACTTGAATGTGCATAGTTGAAGGTGGCAGGTTTCTGTCAAGGGTAGTTGAAGCCTGAAGGACGAATGACCTGGTGTTTGTAACACTGCTTCTAAGCATGGGCAGTTGGAACTTTAGGCACTGATGATGGTGGATTATATAATGGTTAATACCTTTGTGGGATTAAAAGAATCTTATAGGACCAAGTAGGATCCTTGGCAGTTATAGTTACTGCTTTAATTAAAATCAGAGTATATAACTCCTCATGAACAGAGAAAAGTCATATGGGAAAAACCCTATGAACGATGAGGCAAGAAGGTTTTCTTGCTAGATGTTGTCGCATAAAGAGGAAAGTGACCCTGGTTGGTTATTTTCATAAGAGAAGGAAACATCAATACGATATATGACTGTGAGATTAGTCATGTAAGTGACTTAAATATCAAACTAAAGGACACTAATGATGAAATTAAACTATCAAGCGAATACATGAGGTAAAAAGGTGCAAGAGATGCACCTACTTATACGCGAATGTGTATACATGATCATAAGGATGATTGGAAGATCCTTGGGAAAAGGATATAGAAGCCTGGTATGTCCATGTGTGTGAATGACATGGAAAAATGCAAGCAATAAGCTAGCATGATGAATACTTATATGTTTTTAATTATGTGTGAGTGCATGTGTTTAATGCATTGTGGAGCTTCCTAATATGAAGCCTAATATTAATACCAGTTAGGTATGAATGATATTAAACATGCAAGTGATGCACATGCATGATGTAAGAATATAGTTATAAGATACAATATGATTTCCCTGATGAGTGAAATATAAAGCAAGAATTGCTCTTGTCTAGAATAAATGAATACTATGGATGCATGGCTAACTCCATTCCGAAGATTCATGAAAGTTTTGTTCCAAATAATAGCTTGAGGGGGAATGTATTCCCTTTCCTTAGGAAATACTAATATAATTAGATAAAAAGGGTAAATCAGAAAAGATGTTATGTTTTCATAATAAGAGGCAAATGATTATGCCTTTGAGAATCACATGAGAAGGATTGTGAACAATCCTGAGTTGACTGATCTTAAAAGTAGAGATGTAAGTGGGTTGTGAAACATACCTATGAACACTACAGGCAGGCTTAGGATTATGAATATGGTTAAGTACATCATGGATGTAAGTTAACAAAACTAGAATGTGTACGGATACATAATCTAGGTACATGACAAAGATGCATGCTTATATTCCTTATGGGATATTTGGTAAACTGTTGAAGCTAACTCACGACTAAGGCCATCAAAAATAGTGATGGATATGTAATAAGGAAGTTGCATACTGAAGGAGTTACCTGTGGAGGAACTGTGTGAAGGCTCTATCAGGAAAACAAAGTCACAACCTTAATGGCTGTTGAGAATTAAGTAGTGTGCCACAAGCTTATATATATATATATATACCAGAATCTTGGATTACATTTTGAAAAACATCATGTAATGAATAAAAGACTAATAATGAATCTTGACCATTCTGATAACCGAATGGTAACATGCAAGATGCACAGGTTCATGATTCATTATGGGCAAAAGATTTTGCTATTAAAGCATGTTGATGTATCCTAAGAGTTAGGATGAGCCTAACCTAGGGTTTCTCAGGAAAAGAGCAGAAAGATCACAATAAGAAGTAGATTTCATAAGTAAAGGGGGAGAAAAGGAGGAACACTTTCCTCACCCTAAGAACCCTAAATTGTTTAACAGAGTCGTAGGATTAAAAGAGAATTTGTGGAAACTGGTATAGTTGGTAAAAGGCAAGTAAACCACCTGAGTATGATTACATGAATAAATGAGTATGTTTAACTAAATAGGCTTGGTTGAATCCATGATTAAGAAAAGGCAGTGAGGCCTTAGAGATAACTTGACTGGGTTGAAAAGTCCCAGGCGATGTAGAAAGAGTTGGAAGAAGGGGAGAGTCCATAATTCTTTCCTTGTTGAGTATTATGTTTTGTCTTGGATGAGAAAGTTGGTACGCTAATGAAAGTAAAAAGGTTTTGACACAATAGTGATAAGGATTGCATTGTTGAAGATACAATCGAAATCTGTTTGTGTTGCACTTGTGGAAACATTTGAGGATAATGTGATGAAGTGCATAAAGATATGCTAGGAAATTTTGAAGATGTTTTATGAATTCGAATGTTATGATACATGCATTTGGTTTAATATTACAACTAATGTAATTATGACTATGATGATGCATGCTATGTATAGAAAGGAATTGGAGCTATTTAGGAAGATAGTTGCCAATGATGGGAAACCTCAAGTAGAGGATGACCAGGAGAAGGCTGTGGTTGAAAGATTGTTGACAGGGTTGTAAAAGTCCCCATAAAGAACTGTTGATGAGGTAAAAATTAGAGAGAGGGTGCTAGCAGCCAAGAACCGGTATAAAGATATTTGTGTCTATGTGGCACAAGGTATGAAGGGATTTGGTAAGAACCCCTTCTGAAATATTTTATTGTCTTAGTGTTATGCATGAACTTTTGAAAGGCAGTTGTATGCCATGGGTACCCAAGTAAGGTGTGATTCAGGAAGTAGAACCTGAATGATGGAGGTATAAACCTCTGGTAGTAAACATTGTTTGTAACCCTTGCAAGAATTCATGAATTGATATGTCATGAATGCATTGACCAATCAAGGAATGCTTAAAGGCATTCATGTGAAATTTTTGAGTTCATGTGTACTGATTTGGGATCGTGATCGGCCTATAGCAGACAATATGGTCCTGTTGTAAGAATGAAAGAAAATGAATAATCCATATGAGGAAAACGTTGGTTAAATTCCAACACACCATGGCCAAGAACCGGTCATAAAGTGTGACGAACTTGAAAACAATGAAAGAGTGCATTGGGTATGAATGTGGCCATGAATAGTTGGCACATTTGTTAAAATCCTTTGAAATGTTGAATTACATTTTGAAAGGTTTGGTATGTTGAAATGAGGCATAGGAAAGGAATGGGATTCCCTTTTTATGTTTATATAGATGTGATGAAATGTTAGTATGCATGGTTTTGAATATAGATATATATACATGGATGCATGAGAGACTAACAGTTTGTTTGGCTGTGTAAAGAATGAATTGCATGGAGGAAATGGGTCTTGGATATGGCGGTATTGTAAGCCCATAAGGAAGACCAATTGCCTACTGAGACAAACTGTAAGGAATGGTATTTCCTTTTTGAGAAAGTGAATTTGATTGTTAGTATGCACAATTATGAAATTGTTTATGATGATGTTGTAAGGGTGCAATAAAAATGTATGTGCATGGAAAAGTTAACAATTTGTTTGGCTGATTGAAGTTGAAAGTGTAGGAAGCAAAGGGTCTTTGATATGGCAGTGTTGTAAGCCCATAAGGAAGACCAATTTCCTGCTGAGCCAAACTACTATGGGAAGGAAAGTCCCATAATTATGAAACTGGTTCCTGTGCGGAACAAATATGGAAATAAAATGTGGAATTGGAAATATGTAGGTGACATATTTACAATAAAATTTTGAATTTAAAAATTTATGATGTTTCATGAATTTTTGTATACCTGTGATACGAGTGAAAGGGAAAGATTTGTGAAGAAGTGCAGAGACGAGAAATTGAGATCTCGGGTTCGATGGAGAACTATGAGAAAGTGTATAATCTGATCACATTAAATAGAGACTGACTCGGGAGAAGGAGAGTAACTTTCGTCCCTATCTATGATTGAGTCGAGAGAAGGAGAGTAACCTTCATCCCTAGCTATTTATGTGCCAGGAGAAGGAGAGTAACCTTCATCCCTATCTATTACAGTACTGGGAGAAGGACAGTAACCTTCGTCCTTATCTATTATGGTACCGGGAGAAGGAGAGTAACCTTCGTCCCTATCTATTATGATACTAGGAAAAGGAGAGTAACCTTTGTCCCTAACTTTAGATGAGTCGAAAGGCTGTCAAGCTGTAAAAGCATGAAAAATGGCTACTGTTGAGCCATGAGATCCCTGTGGTAAGACATGATCGCCTAGAATATGTTGTGTTGAGGTAACACAAGTTGGAGGGATTCCTTGACAGAGAAAGTATGAGGGACACCTCAACTGTAAGACTCTATAGAGTCTCTGGAATTCTTTTTGTGCAAGGAAACCTTGGCAAGGTAAGATGGATCACCCGAGGGACTGTATAACAGAGAAGGGGATGCTTGAGCCTAGGCCTGAAGGGTGAGTGACCGCAAGGAAGAGGAGACCTTAATAGTTCTTGTAAACTATTGGGATCATGCACACGATGGGTAGTTCTTCCTGTGCAAGAAAACCTTAGCAAGGCAAGATGGATCACCTAAGGGACTATACAACAGAGAAGGGGATGCCTGACCCTGAGCCTGGGCCTGGAGGGTGAGTAACCGCAAGGAATATGAAACCTTTATAGTTCTTGTAAACTATTGATGGGGATCATGCACCCAATGGGTATGTCAAGGAAAAACAATGAGCCTAGATAACAAAACAACCATGTGGATAAAAATCCACAAACTACGCAAATAATTATTGTGCTAAGATTATGGAATTTTCCTAGAAATTTTATGCAATGTTTTTTCATAAGACTATGATTAACGTGCTTGTTGTCTGTGAATTATTGAAAGTAGGTGCCCAATATTTAAGGTCTGAAAAAGGACCTAATCGAGGAAGAAGGATCGATATTTCTGAAACAATTGAATGAGAAAGGCATGACAGGTGTTTTTGAGAAAGAACATCGAGGACAATGTTCCTTTAAGGGGGAGGGAATTGTAACACCCCTATTTCTCCCAACTTGTAATTAATAATAAAATAAGATTACCATGCTAAGGCATGTGGACAATGTAAATGCATTATTGTTAAACTGCCCATAACTAACTGTTGGGGGGTGAAACCTTGAAGTACGAGCCATGATATCTCTAGAGAAAAGAAATCAGTTAATAAAGAAAGGACTAGTGGTTGAATCATCAACCACCCCCATGAATGGAAGAATGGTCTAGATGCAGGATGTTAGCTTGAAGTACCACATAGACCTGCAGACCTGAGCTTCCTTCTGACAGAAGGAACATAATAGGTTGGAAACCTTCCAGAGGAGGGAAGGTAAGATACATACAGAGACAACAAGAGAGGAGATAGGGGGGATGAGAGCACAATATCATAAGGGAGATGTGTGAACCCAAAGGAAGTGCCGAGAACATGGCCTAAAAGACCCAAACGTGAGCTTGATGCTGAAGAAGCATATGATAAATCTCACAAGGTCACTGTGACAGAGAGAGTTTCTCTGAGAGATGGCGTAAACTCTGTAGTGATATCATGGATTGGAATGGGCATGGCTAGAGTGCTAAGAATGCATTCCTCTGAGCCTATGGTTGGTTGGAAAGGTGCACACCCACAGTCAATTGGTTGGATGCAACTTGTAATAGATAAGTATTCTCATACCCTGTGAAATTTAGTTGTAATTATGAAATGAAATGAGATATACTGTGAAGGACCTAGGGATTTGTATGTTTTCTTAATGGTTATACTATATCTCTTTATTCCTGTTTAAATTGTGTATTTAAGAAAGTATGGATTAGACATGTTTTGTATTCGTAAATGCTTGCACCCTATGGTGGCTTAAGCTAGATCCACAAACTGTGAGTTCGTCGACCTTGGGCATAGTTTCACATACACATATCGAAACTCCTAGTTGTTCTGAGTCCCTTGGAGGAAGGAGTCTATTAAATCTCGGGAAATATTGTGCATGTATGCAGAGGCTCTCTGCGAGGCAAGCAGAGACCAAGAAACACTTAAGTTCTAAAGTTGAATAATGAGCGTAAGGGGTGTGCAAAAGGATTCTTCCAATTGTTAAGTTCAAGAGAAAGAATGCAAAATCTCTTAAGACATTCACAACTAACGAAGGTCAGGAAGAGTAGCGATGTTGAAGTATTGAAAGGGAAGGTTCCCTTATTTGGAAGATGAACAGATGAAATCTGTTCGGAAGAAGCCACGGTCTATTGTGACCATGGGCTATGGGAAAGAGCGTGGGAGTTAACCCTTGGAGTCATTTGGACTTCACGAGTTCAACGAACTGAGCAAGTTCATCATAAGGGAGGTAAAGTCCCCGAAGTCCTAAAGTTAACTCTAAGCCTTAGATTTGAGGATGCCCAGGAATCGTCCCGACCGTCAGATCTAGGAGGTAGATGATAGTCAAGTCACCAGAACTACCCATGAACTAAGAATCTGATAGCGGGGATGGAAGCGAGTCATTTAATGGGAGGAGAGGCCATCCCGGTTATCAAATCAACTCAAATACTCACTGGAGTTACCAAATCAAACACTAGCCACTCGATTTAATCGATGGTTGGGAATCATTGTGGAGTGCGAAGATGAATTTTGTGGACCTGCTAGTTCACGTCCCGCAATCAACCCACATCGTTGATATCGTTGGGGATGGAAGATCAAAAAATAGGATTATACTAGAGTCGAATGAACACTTCACAGATTGCGGAGGTGGAACCTTGCAAATCACTGTGAACCATCGATCTATGAATGGAGATCGAAGGTGGGGAATCATTGCGGAGCGCGAAGGTGAAAGTAGCGAATGCGCTAGTTCGAGGCCCAAAATTCACTAACACTGTTGATCTCATCAGGCTGGAAGATCAACAATTCCTGTTAAGTCAAGTTGGGTGAGCACCTTCCAGATTGTAGAGGTTGAACTCTCTGATAAAGAGAATGCATGTTGGAGCCTCGCAATTTCGATGAACCGTCGATCCTCATTGAACTTCGATCTAATCTTGACAAGATCCCTGAAATGAAATGAATTCGTGAGAAGGAAAAATATTCAAGGGGATCAAGCTCAAAAGAAATATCACTTTCAAGCGTGCAGACAAAGTCCAAGAGACGGACCCATAGGAGGACTAAAGGTCGAGGCCTTTGAACACTTATAAAATCTTTTAAGTTAGAAGAGATCAAGGACCTCAGGAGGAGGAGTGACAGTGGTGTAAGTCTGTAGACTCTAGGTAAAGACCCAAAGTAAACATCAACCATCGGATCGTCTGAAGTAACATTTAGTTGTTGGATCCAGAGGACAGGTGGCATAATTCTGCGGACTCTGCGTAAAGACCCGAAGTAGATCCAGTCCATCGGTCGACAGGAGATACGTGTCAATACATCAGAGTCTTCGAGGAAAGATACTTCAGAGGTTTCCAAGTGAGGAGTGTGACAAAATCCCAAAGTCTCGAAGGCCGAAGAAGATCTCAACCATCCGTTGTAGAGGGACACACAGCAAAAATCCATGAAGTTCGGGTGAAAGCACTCCGGGAGAAACGAGTGCATAGGAGTCTCAAACTCCCAAAAACCGAAGAGATGAAGAACCAAAGAGAATTTGGACTGTCAGATCCAGAGGGTACGTGGAGAAATATCATGAATTACGGGTGAAAGTACTCAGGGAGAAAATAAAGGAGTAAAGTTGGAAATCGTCGAACCCTGAATAACCGAAGTAGCTAGGAGTCATCGATCTGCGAGAGGGAACATGTCATTAGATTGCGGAATCTAGATAAAATGGTCCAGGAGAAGAAGAGCATGGAGAAAATGAGATTTGAAATCTCCAAAGGCCAAAGTCCTAAAGTGGATGACAATTGTTGATTTGAAAGTGGATGTGTGGCACCAGATCTAGAACTTCAGGTACGACGCACTCCAGAAGAAAGAACAGGGTGAAAGCATTGAAGTCCTGAAGAATATATCGATCGTTGATTGAGGAGGAGGTCAAAGGACCGTTGATATGGTCTTGGTTGAAAAGTTTCGAAGTCTCAAAGAGGACCAGGGTCGTTGATTTGGGGAGGAAAAGTGTCAGAAGATCCGACACTCCAAAGGGATTCACTCCGGAGATTTGTGCTTGTGGAGAGTGGATATAGACCGTTGATCAGAGTAGACACGTGGTGACGGATTGTGGACTCCAGAGAAATTTGTTCAAGAGTTTTCAGTTGGGATTTGAGACTCCCGAAGTCCGGAGAGCCGAAGTAAATCTCAATCGTCCGATCATCCAAAGTAGATCTCAGTCGTCAGACCATTCGAAGTAAATCTCAAGCGTCAGATTGTCCGAGGTGAATCTAGACCATCTGATCCAAAATATATGTGGCGTAAATCTATGGACTCCAAGAAAAGTCGCGAAGTAATTCATAGCCACCATATTAAAGGGGATGTGGAATAAATCTATGGATTTTAGGTAAAGACTCGAAGTAACTATCAACCGTCTGATTTGAGAGGACACACGACAGTAATCCGCATACGTAGAGGGGGAGTGAAATTTGAGGATTGAGAAATCCGAAGTTCGAAGACGTGAAGGGATCACAATCGTTGATCCGAGAGGGACACATGTCAGTGGATTATCAATTATGGATAAAATCCATTGGGGAAAAACAAGAGTTTGAGAACTGAAACTTCTGAAGGCCAGACTCACAGAGGAAATCATAGCCACACATCTGTAGTGATAGGCATCAGCAGATCCTCCACTCCAAAAGATTGACGTATGAAAGAAAGGAAAGTTTGAGACTTGAGATTTTTGAAGTCCGAAATTCTGAAACAAATCACAGTCGTTGATTCGAAAGAGGGCATATTTGATCCAGAACTTTGAAAGGGATAAATTTGAGCCATCGGTTCAGACGCATCATCAAGATCATGAGATCAACGTTCCCATAGCATTGCAGGGATCAAATATGCACAAACTTTAAAAAGTTGAGGGCGGTCCACAATCCAAACCACGGTTTTGAAGAAAGGACATGTGGAGGCTCAAGGGGAATCGCAGGGCAAAAAGTAGTTTGGTTTCAAACCACCCTTGGTTGCACCCGCAATCGCGTGGTTATGTAAGGCCATCGCCCAAGGTCATATCAAGGAAGGGGTCCATTAGAAAAGGAGTTAGTGCCCAAACTCTGAGATTTTGCAAGCGTGAAGAGGAGGGTCGCGGGTACCTTTAGACCCACACTAGGAGGTCGAAAGGGTATGTGTCTAATTGTAGAACGAGACCATCAAGGTCTCAAAGAGTCGTTTGGCTCCAAAATCGAAGATCCTTGATCGAGAGGTCAGACTGGTTCACCGACCTTCCAAATTAGAAATCATGGAATGAGAATTTGTCCTTTAAGAAGAGAATTTTTTTTTATGCCCCGTCATGGGTATGTTACACTTGGATATGAGTTCGGCTCCTTGCCCTGCTACAACGCAATTTCAATTTCATTTTTAGGTCCCTATTTTACATCTTTACTGTCAATTTCCAGTTTAATTTCCAATTTAGTCTTGATGGCTACTCTAAATAGTGATGCACAGACTCAAGTCTGCCACCTGCCATGGTTTTCATTTAGCATGGAAGATGGCGGACTGTCAATTTTGACAATGACATCACAATCTGCCATCTATTCCGGTTTTCACTAATTTGGCGGAACAGTTGACAAACTGTTTCCATGTGCTTTTTTGTATTGAAAAAGTTTTAATAAGATTTTCCCTCTCTTTTTATTCACAAAAAAAACATTAAATTGTTTTTATGCCCAACTGCTCCTTTACTATTTTAATCATTTTTCACAACTGTTGAAACCCTTTTCTCCACATAGGTTAACCTCAATTTTTAATCATATAAATACCCACCCAAGCATTATTTTCTATTATTATTTTATCTTTATTTTCCTGTGTCCACTCTAAAAGTTGGGCATATCAATATTTTATACACAATTTATATCTAGAAAGCTTATGCAACATTATAACTAATTCTGAAAACCTACGCTCTCAATATCTGTAAAGATTTTAGGTGTTTTTTTTGTTTATTTAACTTGTAATTTGTAAACATGCATTGTTGCAACACATAATATTGGTCTTTGGATTATTCTTAAAATTCATTTGATGTCAAATTTAAGTGGGAAAACTCATGGAGCATAGTGGTCTAATGTCAATTAATTGAATGAAAAAAGTATATTTTTGCAAGAAATCCCTTGTCTCACAACTTCTTATGCTCGATAGATTATACTCATTTCTTTTAAACAATGAATATTCAACATCACATTATTCTCATACAAAGGTTCCTTCAATCTCTCGCACATGAACAATGCAAGAAAATTTGCACAGGTGTCATACTTTAACACACTTACATAAGAAATACAAAAAAAAGTGTATAGATGTCATATTAAAACATAGTTACACATATTATAATGATGAGTCATCAAACATTAATGCCCTCATGCCATGAAACAAATGGAGTCACCATGCATCAACTGCATCACAAGAATTCATTCCTTACATTTTATTTGCACAACTAATGCTACACATGCATTCTAAAAACATAAGAAAATAAGCTAACTGTAAAGTGATTTCTACATGAAGAGTGATTGATATATTGATTTTGCACAACTAATGCTAAACATGCATTCTAGAAACATAAGAAAATATTCTAAGTGTAAAGTGATTTCTACATGAAGAGTGATTGATATATTACTTTTTCCATGTTACAACTATCATTAGCCTAATTATGGGCACTATGTATGCTAATGTAAGTTGATTTCTTATGTTTACTTCATGAAATTTTGGTCCCCATATAGATAAATGTTTATGTCCATCTGTCTCATAAACAATATTATGTGTTCCCTCATCACATATTTTCAATTTGATCATGATCTTTCTACCAAGGACTTGGTTGTTCTATCAGGTTTTTATGCACAACAATTGATGAAGTTGTTTTGAATGGAGCTCTAGGGACACTTGTGAAGGCTTGTCAAAGTCAAGATCCTAATCCACGCAATATAGCTAAATATGTGATAAAATGTTCCAATTTGAAGCAATATTACAAAATTCTCTTAATGTTTATGTTCATGGCTTACATGGTTTCTTTTGTAGTGTTTTACTTATCTACAAATAGTTTTGGAAGTCATGAAAACATTGTCGATGCATAATGAATTCTAAGCTTGTCCTTTTGTTTAAAACTAACTATGAATTTTTTTTAATCTTTTTTTGTTAATTATTATGCTTCTTCTGGCATGAACTTAGAAAGAGAATTGCAAAAATCCATGAAAACATTGTTGATACATAGGAAGTATAAGCTTGTCTTTTTGTTTAAAACTAGCTATGAACAAGTTTTAATCTTTTTTTGTTAATTATTGTGCTTCTTCTAGCATGAACTTAGAAAGAGAATTGCAAAAAGATGAATTGGTGTAAATTTAAAAAAAAACAAAAAAACTATATTTTTTTACTTTTCAAAAAAAAGGTAACATTAATATATAGATTAAAACATGTGAACTAAGTTCGTGAAGAGGCAAGTATATTAACTAGGATATGCAAGAAAACAAATTTCTTCAATCTCTATTTTCACAATTATAATCAAATGTTTATGATTCAATAGTAAATTGTAGTATTAATTGGGAATGTAATCAAGGTTTAAACTTTGATGAATAAAATTTAGTAAAATTTATATGAGAAACTTAAAAGACCTTTAAAATTTATTAGTAGAAAGAAAAATTAAGCAAGCTACTCTATTAATAAACAAAATATACCCATTCACATTAAAAATGAGGGAAATATGTGTTTTAAATTTATTGATTTCTATGTGTTATGCTATACTTGTTCATAATTTTTTAAAGAATGTTTCTTATTCTATATAACTGGGTCCTCTACATTTTACAAGAGTTATATACTTGTCTTAATAATGTTGGAACTTTTTGGAGTTTGAATTTATCTTTAAAAAAAAAAAAAACAATTCACAGTGTAAATTCTAGAAAGTTCAAGCATTATTATAACTAATTGTGAAAATCTATACACTCAAATATTTATTATATTTTTTTTCATTAAAGTAAAAATTACATTTAAAATTTGATGTGTAATTGTAAAATCCAATTTTCCAGTCTTAACATTTGGAAAAAATGCTTAGACATGTAGAATTGTGATGTTGCATATTATGAGGCCTTACTTCTACATTAAGCAAAAGGATATCAGGTACCAAGGATATCCTTGGTCACAGGTTTCTCCAAAATCCTAAATGTTGGCTTATATCATTTGTTTATATGCCCCATGGTGCATGTACTGTGAGTGCATGAGATATACTTACGCTGCATATGATAAACAACATAGTAAAGGGTACTCATTCAAACTTGATTACATATAGACAACCAGGTCACACTTTGCATAAATCCAACTGCATCTTTTTAGACTCAATAAAACCCTAACTGAACTTAAATGTGGACAACAATTGCAGTCAACCAGAGTCTGGTGAAATATGACAATCCTCAATTGTAGTGAAACAAAGTTTAGCGGAAATCTTATGTGATTGAATGTAGCGAACCAATTTAATTCAGTAATCATTAAGAAATTATATGTCTAAAGTTTCCTAGAATAATTAACCTCAAGTGAATGATAATGACATCATCATGAAGACTGTGCTTTTATTCACAGTAAAACTACCAAAGATGGTCTTGGTGACGCAAGTTTTATCAAAACTATGTATCGGATCATGTCACTTTTTTATGTGCATCTGAGGATTTGGTTAGATCCCTAGTCTATAACTCGTAAATTTTACCAAGTTATCAACAGGCATGGCAGTTTACAGCTGTAGTCAAATCCTTAAACAAGTCACTCGTAACTATTAATTATAGCAATCATTTATCTTTCAGTATGAGATAATGAAACTAATATTAATAACACAATCTGTAGCTCTCTATTAGGAAGAACAATTAAAAAATTGCAACCAATTAGCTTCAATGACTATTTCTTCAACAATCTGCATGGTGGCCTAGAAAACCATAACAAGTATTCAAGTTTCTACTTCAACAAATTATTTTCTGTCAATTATTTTTTTATCCAGACTGTAGAACTTCGTGTAACATTTATCTGTCACTCCAATTCTAATTCTTGTCTCCATGCTTATGCATACACTACTCACTAAGTGAATGGCATGCCATTAATAGTATGCGAGGTAGGTTACTTAACATCAAAGAGTACATCCATAGGAACTAATACCAAGAATAGATCCAAGGTGCAAAGCTTGTATATAGTTCAATACATACACATGAGCTACACTCAATGTTGTCACAACTACAAACAATTTTCCTTCTTTTACAAAATAATAAGAAACGTTGTGGAGAAACATCTATGAAAAAACTATATAGCAGTTTAAGGCCAAAGTCAAATATTTTGAGAATTAATATTTATTTCAGTTGGTGAGACTCAAGGCTCAAACATAATTCTTCACTTATCTCCATGGTCTTGGCAGACTGTGTTGGTTGCAATATATACAAAGGCATGTTCCAAATCACATACTAGTCCACCTCTAAGCTTTAAACAATGGGGACAAATGGGGACAAATCATAACAGGAATGTACCAATTGAAATTATTTAGACCACAATTCCAAAGCCCCATTAGGATTAAACAACATAAGACCATGTTCTTCCTTGCATCAAACTACCATGAACATTCTTTGGTGGAATATGCTTCTTTAAAGACTTAATGTTGGCTCATCTCATGTATTTTAGTTGGATCCAAGCTGATGTAATCTATAGTACATACCAAGTCGCTAAACTCAACTTGGCACAATACTCAAATTGGTTGAAGAGTCAAACTTGATTGGGGACTCACGCAAAAACTCGTGAATCAACTTGGCAATGACTCGACGCCATGAAAAATACACAAAAATAAATTTTCAAGAAAAATATATTTTTAGATTATAGTTATACATGATAGATTACAATGCATATAATGAAAATACACATAATATAATGCAAAATTAACATATCGAAAGATAACCAAGTTCAAATGATCATGATCAATCATCATTCATCTATCAATATTAAAAATCATAATGGACCATGGTATGAAATTATGATCCAAGAACCAAAATGACCAAAGATTCTCAAAAATTAAATTGTCCAATGTCGAGAATCAAGACTCGGAGAATCAATTCTTAAATGATATGATTCGGTAGTTTTATGTTGACTTAGTAGTTCCTACTAAGACTAGGTGGGCCCTATTAAAACTTGGCATGTTTGGGGGGTTTGACGGTTTTTGGTGGATCAACCCCGCTCCAGGACATACCCATCAAGTTGTTGAAATGATGGTAATCTTCACGTGTGGTTACTTGACATTATGGCTAAGCACCCTCAATATTGTATTACTACATTATGGTTTAACAAGCAACCTAGTCAACACTCTTTTATAATATTCTAAGTGGCTAAGACCAACCTAAGAATTTATGTAGGCTCATAACCCCATTATGGGGAATGGCACCCCACCTCATAAGTTGTGCATAAATACACACCTCGTGAGTCTTTGGTAATATCATCTTGGATTCATTAGTGATTGATTATTTTGCTTAAGGGAATCATATCTCTCGTTCTCTTGTTCATGGGTTCACATCTCTTCTTCGTGTGATATTTTTGGAATGCTCCACCAAGTTTCCAAGAGTGGGGAAACGCATAGGGGGGACGTGTGGAAGCACCCTCAAATTTTAGGGAAATGAGGGATGGGGGGACGTTACATATATAATATAAAAAATTTAAAATTTAAAAATAATAGTGATCATGATAAAATTTCAACAATAACAATTCATCCCATGCAAATTCATCATTGTGCAATGTAAATACTAAATAATAAACAGTGAAATACTAAATAGCACCAAATTTGAATTTGTAAATGATATAAACATGATTCAAATTCAAATTAAGTAATGAAATACATTGATTCATAAATCATAAATGAAACAGAAACAGTAAAATATTGATACATTGATTTAAATTCATCATTCGTCATTCAAAAAGCAATTATATGATATATTCTTATATCATATGTCAAATGATAATTGAGGTTTAAAGTAGAATTAGGAATGCTTATATTAATAAATTATTTTTTCTTTTTTTTGTTCGTTTTGTTTTTATCTTTTTTATTTTTTTATTCCCTTTTCGAGGGGGGATGCCTAGACGCCCCCCTTTTCAAGGGGGGATGCCCAGAAGCACCCCTTCTGGGGAAAATCATCCCCCACACTAGGTAAACATTTCCCCCTGTGTATCCCCATGTCTCCCAAAAAGGGAGATGTGGGGAAACGTTTCCCCAAGTGCCCCCCCATCTTGAGAGCATGGGAAACATGGGGGGGCGCCCCACACTGGGGGACGTGTCCCCATGGAACATTGTATTTTTGTTCAAGGTTATTGTTGGATTATAATTTTTTGAAGTGTTCATTTTAGATCCACAATCACTTAATCATAACAACATGGTTTCATAGCTAGTGTGGAAACTTCCTTCTCTATCCAGTGTTGTTTTAGGGCTGTTTCAGGTTTGAAACTAGGATTTTTCAGCACACTTAATGGGAAAGAAACTGTTTTGTAGGGATTTTTTGGCCTCCTTCACTACCACCCTCCTTTAATCGTTTTTGGTCCTTTCAGAGGATTTAAGGGGATCTTTTGCAAGGTTGTGCCCCTTTTAGGGAAGTTCTCTCCTCATTTCTCCTTTGTTCAGTCGAACATTGCAGTTTTAAAGGCTATTTCAGATCTGAAACTAGGGTTTTTTCAACCATGTTTCGAGACAACAACATTTTTTAAAGGTTCTTTACCCTCTCCGCCACCAATGCCCCCCTTTTTGTTGTTTTTTATTTTTTCTGACAAATTTGAGGGATTCCTTTTTACAAATCGATGCTCTTCTAAGGCACGACGTATCTTTCTCTCTGTTTTCACCAAAATTAACTATTTTTTTCTTTGGAACAATGCTAACATTGTGTGGTTTTATCTTGTTTTTCATATTTTTTCCTGAGGCGTTTTGCGGGTGGAACTATCATCACAGAAATTGAAGTTCATATTTTCTTATTTAGGGCCTCCTCTTTTATCCAAATGATTGTGTGGCAGCATAATTTTATGGGTTTATTGAATTCATCTATGAGACTATTGACTACTGGCATTTGCACCAAGAGTTGTGGAACTAGTTTTTTTGTATAATCTTGTATTGGAGGGTTTCAAACCCTTTTTGATTCCTTCAACGGGTTTTCTAAGGGTCTTCATAGAGACTTCCTTTTGTTGGATCAGATGGATTGTTTCTTCAAAACATATACTACAATGTAACTTGTGAATCAGGTTGTACCAAATTCAAAAGATGATATTCTTGGTATTGAATCCAACCATATTTGAAAACATCCTTTATATTCCAAGGTTTGGTACCCTTCTATTGGATGTTATGGTCAGTGATGTGAGGCCTACTCCTCAACATCTAGTGGTGATTCATAATGACTCTTGACAAGCCTATGCACATTTGTTTTCAAAGGAAGTCCCCTTTCAACTCCTCTGATGCAATGTCCACTCATGGGTCAACAGGGTTTGTCCCACTCTACTTTATTCATGACTCTACAGATTTCATCTTTTCCCAACAGATCAACTTGATTGTGTGGACCTTTGTCTTCTACACTATGTTATTTTTCCTTATTGGACATACTATATGGAGGATATTTCAATGTTTCACATGGATCTTGTCCTTCCCCACTATGATATTGGTTTCTCTGGGATGTACTTTTAGTGGAAATGTCAATATCATGAACAATGTTTTCTCCTTGGTGCTCCTTCAGTTGATCAAAATACTTTAGTGGCTCTTTATTTCAAACTTCAGTCAGAATCCCCCCTTTACTAAGTTGTGGAACCGTGTTGATATTGGTACTATGTTATTTTGGACAAGTTTTATTTTTTGATGGCTCGCATTCAACATTAAGGGGGAAAGGTGTGATCTAATTCTTTATCTTCATGACCTTATGCCCATATTCAGGAATGATGTTGTGTTTATGGTCGACGCTATGTTGAGATAGGTATTCATTGACCCTCACTTATTTTTTACTATGACTGACCATCTTTTCAAGTTGGTTATCCACACACCAACTCTCTCTTGTTTTTCCATTTCCTATATTCTATATTTTATCCATGGCCACTCTTTTTTAGGCACCAGATATTTATAAAGCCACTCTCATCTTGTACTTTAGATTCATTCTGATTCGTGCTCTCTTAGGTGCATCATTGTTGGGTATTTACACACACACACTCCTCTTGTATTCAAGTTTTCATAGTTGTGTTCAAGCTCTCAAAGTATATTTGATATTTCTTTTCAACTATGTTGTCTCAAGTGTATCTTTATTGGGAATTTACACACCCACTCCCCTATTATTTTTTAGCATTCCCAATGGTGTTCAGTCTATTTAAGATATATGTATTTGGGTCTTCCTACTCTCATTCTGACAAAATTTAATCTTATTTGAGTTAGGTACTTCCATCTCTTCTCTCTTGTGGGAATTTCCTTCTGACACTTTATATGGAAAAACTAGGGGCACTATTCTTCCACTAGATATGCAGTATGGTTTGGATATGTCTTCCAACACTCCTCCATTGGATGAGCAAATCATTTCCATTATCTGACAACAAATGAGTAGTTTGGTGGCAACATTCTTCTAGAAAATTATTGGGTCCACTTTGTATTGAGTTGGGTCATCACAAACTCACTCTCTTCTTCCAAGGATGGCTAACTCTTCATTTAGTTGGGTATTCCCACTCACTTTATCCATTTTATCTCTTGTATTTATTGTTGAAAAATTAATGCATGTAGGTAAATTTAAAAAAATTACAGCATACAACCAACATACCAATACATCTGCATATATGAGGATCACTGAAAGTGAGACAATCACAGAGAGAACACAAGTATACCCTGAGAAACCCTCTTGGGATAGAAAATCTAGCCAAAAATTCTATTTATATTCTTCAACAAAGTATAATACCAGTACAATACTTTAGAGTAACTAGCTAGGACTCAGAGGGATAAAACAATACCTTTGTTTCAACACTTACAAACTTCACAAATAGTTGAACTAACACTTATAGTAATATCTTGACAAAATCAACAAAAGATAAATGACTTGCCTTCTTGTTGTAGTAGACTTATGGAAACTTTAACACAGTATTTGTAGCAGCCTTATATCAACAAGTAACAATAGAAGACTTCAACAAGAATAGAGTGCTTGTATGATTAGTATACTTCAACAATTAGTTTGCATATACCAGTAGAAGACTCCAACAACTAGCAACCATATACTAGCAGAATATTCTAGTAGATATCAATCATATACCAACAAAATACTTCAACAAATAGATTCCTTGCCTCAGCAGAAGACTCCAACAAAACAAAGGTATCCAAATGTTAAGTTAATACCCCTTTTTATAGGTTGTTTTGGCTTCCTTAAGCAACACCCTATGAATGTATGATAATTGTATAATAGTTGTCATACCTTCCCTCCTTTGGTTACCAAGATTCAGCACTTAAAGCTCCCAAGAGACACCTCCTAATGCTCCCAAATGTCACTTCCTTTGTCTCTTCTATAGGCTACCCTAAATTTTTGTCTTAGGATTTTATGACAGTTGTATAACAGTTTTCATACCACCACCCTAAGTTGGACACTCTAACCGCCCTAAGCATCCCTCTTCAGAAGCCTCCCTAATATGGCCACTACAACCGCCCTAAGAAACCCTCTTAGAGGTGCTATGAGGTTTACACATGACATATGGTTGTCTTGCCATAAGGTTGACACTTGTCACATGTTTAATGCTTGACATAAAGTTAAAACTATATCAAAACTTTATTTACATGGTTAGTTACAATAGGGAAAATAACTTCCAAATATATATAATTCAACACTCCCTCTTAGCAAGGAAAGTATTTTCCTACTACCAATTGTTACATCCATTTGTATTTACTTGGATATTGACTTGTTGATCCATGTAGAATATGTTCATTAAGAGAATTTATGTATCCATAGCTAGCATTGGGATCAGTAGCATCTCTGGTGAGAACACTGATGTCATTACAAGATTTTTATTCACTCAATTCACCAAGAAATGTTTGTGTAGTTCACCAAGAACTGTCTTACTCAGTGCCAGTCTTTTTTCATACTGGATGAGTAATCTTAGAGCCAATCCTTTTTCATACTAGATAAGGATAAAATAGAATAACCCACATCCTACCTGTAAATGAATTTCCTTGCTACTATCACTAGAATCCCATATGCAGCTCCTCACTCCCTCTTACGAGGGACCAGTCCAAGTTTGTCTCTGAAATACTCAAACGTCATCTTTGACAAAGGTTTGGTTAGCACATCTGCAACGTGCTTATTGGTAGCCACATAATGAAGATCCATTGCTCCCTTTTCTAACACATCATGAATAGAATGATACTTTATTCCAATATGCTTTGATTTGTCATGAAACACGGGGTTCACTGACAACTTTATGCAAATTTGATTGTCACAGCAGATACTAGTAGCATCTAACTCAATATCAAATAATCTTGAAAGTAATTTATGTATCCATACAACTTCAATACATGCTAAACATGTTGCCATATATTATGCCTCAACTGTATTGAGTGCAACATTGGTTTTCTTCCTACTAAACCTTGAGATCATAATTGATCTCAAACTAAAACAACATCTTGAAGTACTCTTATGATAAGTGACACTACCAGCCAAATCTGAATCAGAGTATCCTTATAGTATGAACTCACAATTTGCATCATACTTGATACCATACTCAATGGTACCTTTCAAGTATCTCATCACATGTTATGCTGCGATCAAATGAAAATCTATGGGTTCAACCATATACTTACTTAAAGTGTTCACATAATAAAATATGCTTGGCCTTGTGTTCATTAAATACATCAACGAACCAACCATTTTCCTATACAAAGTGGCATCCACTATCTCTAATGAAGTATCATATAATAACTTTGGATTTGTCATCATAGGTGTAGTCATGGATTTACAATTCATCATTCCAAATCTCTTTAGAATTTCCACATAATATTTTCCTTGACTAAGACAAATCTCACCGAGATTCTACCACATTTCAGACCTAGAAAATAGTGCATCTGACCCAGATCTTTCATTTTAAATTTTCAAGCAAGATTCTTCTTGCAATCAGTGATGACATTTTCATTTCATGTTAGAAATAGATCATCATTCTCAATCTTTTTGTATCCAGGGACATATACTCTATATTCCTTTGATGTTTTGTTGTATCTGACAAATATACCCTTCTTACATGAATTATCCAAATTTGTCCTTTTGTCCTTGGGAATATGAATATACACTGGTGACTGGACAACCAAATATCCTTAGATGACTAACCTCTCGAACTTCTCCAGAAAACACTTCTTCTGGAGTTTTATTTTTAAGAACTTTATGAGGACTTATGTTCTATACATATACAACATTCCTTGTTGCTTCTTCCCAAAGGTACATTGATAAGTCATGATCATGAATCATGGATTTAATTGCTTCCATAATTGATTGTTTCTTTCTTTATACAACACCATTTTGCTTAGGATTGTATGGAGTAGAAAGGTCCCTCTTAATCCCATCTTCTCTACAGAATTCCTTGAATTCACCAGATGTGAATTTTCCTCCATTATCAGATCTTAAAACCTTTATTTTTCTCTCAAAAAGATTTTCAACAAGATCCTTAAATTTCTTAAACTTACTAAAGATTTCATCTTTATTATTTAAGAAATAAATCCAATTTTTGAGAGAAAATTCATCAATAAAAGAAACATAGTAAACATACTCGTTGAGTGAAGTGGTTGACATAGGTCCACACACATTTGAATGAATTAGATCCATAACTCATTTTGATTTATTATCACTTCTTGGAAAAGGATTTTTCATGTTCTTTCCTTGTGCACATCCTTTGGACACACCATCGTGGAACACTTGAATTTCTAGAATTCCTTTCACCATCTTGCTGACAGCTGGCAAGGATTTATAGTGAATATGAGCAAACCTTCTATGCCACAGTTCACATGGGTTTATAGTACCGTGTACTAACACTTGATATGATTTTCCTTTTAACTTGTATAACCTATATTCATGTATACCAATTATAATATCATCATCAATATTCTTTCCGCTCGGCCACATAAGAACTTGGCCATCAACAAAAGCTACTCAGAATCCTTTATCTTCCAATCCTGAAATAGATAAGAGGTTCTTTTGCAAACCAGGTACATATAAAACATTTTCCATTTTTAAATGTTTTCCTGAATCTAAGTTGTAAAAAGCATTCCCTATGCCATTAATATGATAGGAAGAGTTGTCACCCAGTCTCACCTAATGAGAAGAATATTTCTTAGTCAAATTTGAAAGACAATCTTTAAAACCAGTCATGTGCCTGGAGGCACCACTATCCACAAGCCATGTTTCATCATCGTAATTTATTGAATTAGTAAGAGTTTCCACCAAAACATACTCTTCATCTGAATCTTCTTTTCTTTCTCTTTTGAAAACAGGTTCATCATCTTTAGCAATATGAGCATGATGTATTTTTTTTCCTCCTTTATTTGACCTCTTTTATGAGAGGATGATCTCTGGAAAGATGTCTCAACTTTTCACAACATAAACACTTGAGTTTAGAATAGTCTCTCTTACCTTTCTCAAAATTTTTAAACTTCTATGGAGGATGATTTTCCTTGTTTTTCTTTCTTTCCTAAAATGGGCTGCAAGAGCTTGATCTTCATCATCACTTAGTTTTTCTTCTCTTGCTCCCAGTATTTCTTCTTCTTCGACACGATCTTCTCACATCCTGCTAAACTTTGTTAACTTACTTCTTGAACAGATTCCTCTTATGAAACAGTCTCATGACTTCAGAAGTCCATTTAGAGTAGTCATTACTAACTTATCTTCTTCAACTGAGTCACGGATAGTTATAATTTGTTCATTAATCTGATAATTTTTTGTAAAGAGGGCATGAATAGATTCATACTTCTGCATATTTACATTTCTGAGTTGATTCCTCAAAGACATCTTCATGTTTATGCTCCTTCCTTCATATAGATGAGATATAGCATCAAACATCTCTTTGGGATTCTTCAAGGATGATACATGAGGAATGAGATGGTCTTTTATAGAATCTGCAATTATTCTCTTTTCCCTTATTAGATTGTTCATGTACTTACCTTTAGCTTCTTCTTCCTCAGGTTCTACAACCTCTTCCATAACATAATCTGATAAGTCATTTTCTTCCAGAACAAGAGATATTATGCACTTCCATGCTCTGAAGTTATCAGGTCCCTCAAGTTTCTCATGAAGCTTAGTGCTTGACATCATCTTGTCCTTGTTTTTTACTTCCTTCAAAAAACTGAAATATTGTAGTCTCCTTCACAAATCTAATAAATCTTTTTAGAAATGGCTTCTTTCATGGAAGCTCTGATACCATGTTGAAAAATTGATGCATGTAGGTAAATTTAAAAAATTTACATCATACAACCAACATATCAATACCTCTACATATATGAGGATCATTGAAAGTGAGACAATCACATAGAGAACACAAGTATACCATGAGAAACCTTCTTGGGGTAGAAAACCCAGCCAAAAATCATCTTTAGATTCTTCAACAAAGTACAATGCCAGTACAAGACTTTAGAGTAACTACCTAGGACTCATAGGGATGAAACACTACCTCTATTTCATCACTTACACACTTCACAAATATTTGAACTAACACATACAGTAACATCTTGACAAAATCACCAAAATATACCTGACTTTCCTTCTTGTTGTAGCAGACTTATGGTGTATTTAACACAGTATTTGTAGCATCCTTATATCAACAATGAAAAACAAAAGACTTCAGTAAGAATAGAGTGCTTGTATTAGCAATATACTTCAACAACTAGCTTCCATATACTAGCAGAAGACTCCAACAAAACAAAGGTATCCAAATATTAAGTGAATGCCCCTTTTTATAGGTTGGTTTGGATGCCCTAATAATCCCTCTATGAATGTATGATAGTTGTATAAAAATTTTCATACCTTCCCTCCTTTGGCTTCCAAGAGTCACCTCCTAAATCTCCCAAGAGCCACCTCCTAATTCTCCCAAAGTTCACTTCCTTTGTATCTTCTATAGGCTTCCCTAAACTGTTTTCTTAGGATTGTATGATATTTGTATAACAGTTGTTATACCACCACCCTAAGCAACGACCCTAAGCATCCCCCCTAAGCTATCCAATCCAACCACCCTAAGCAATCGTCTTAAGCATCCTCCCTAAGTTGGCCACTACAATCGCCCTAAGCATCCCTCTTAGAGGTGATATGAGGTTGACACATGGAATATGGTTGTCTTGGCATAAGGTTGACACATGTCATGTGTTTGATGCTTGACATAAAGTTAACACTATATCAAAACTTTATTTACATGTTTAGTTACAATAGGTAAAATAGCTTCCAAATCTATATAATTCAACATTTATGCATCTTTACGATGCTTATTTATCAAATGGATAGATCAAAATCATATTCCCCTAGATGATGAGCAAGTTAATGATGGAATTTCTTCAAGAGTTGAGTATTCATAACCCTTACACATTTGTATTGAGTTGGGTCATCACAAACCCATTGTTATATTACATCTACCGATGTCCCTTTATTGAGATGGGTATGCCCACTCTTTTTGTACTTTATCATCTTTCTCCATTAACCCATACTTAAAGTAGAGGGGATGTTGAAATCATGGTAATATTCACTTGTGGTTACTTGATGTTATGGCTAAGCACCCTCATATTTGTATTACTAGGTTATGGTTTAATAGTCATCCTGGTCAAATTTAATATATATTATTCTAGGTGGCTAAAGTTGGCCTAGGCATTTATATGGGCCCATAAATCCAATATGGGGGAAGGTGCCCCACTTCATAAGTTGTGTATAAATACACACCTTACGAGTCTTTTGTTGCATCATCTTGGATTCTTTAGTGATTGATTCTTGTGCCTAAGGACACCATATCTCTTGTTCGCTCATTCATGGGTTCACTTCTCTTCTTTGTGTGATATTTATATTCAAGGTTTATGTTGGATTAGGGTTTTCTTAAGTGTTCATCATGGATCCACAATCTCTTCATCATCCCAACACAGGTCTCAGACAAACCCACCCATCTAAGGTGGAGAGTCACACAAGCTTGGTGACTCATGAATCTACTTGTAGAGTCATATAACTATTTGAATACATACACGAATTTAAATATGTTTCAGTACAGAAAAAAATACATAATGAAAAAATCCAATATGAAAGTTTACATCTCATAGATATTAAAAATATGCATTTTTTTCTAAATTTTAAATGAATTTCAGCCTACGGAGCATGTAATAAATAAGAAAAAAAAAATCATTCTTTGAGAATTTGGTTATTTAGTTTAAATTTATATCTTTTTTAGGGGTTTTTTATTAATATTTTTTAGGTTTTTGCACTATTTTTCTTCGGTTTACGGGTAGACAGGTATCAAAGGAATGAAGTATATTATCAAAGACAGAAAAAAAGGGTTGACCATAGATATTGGTATTGTAGAGAAAATTCCTCAAATTTTGTATTGCTCCCAAGTTTCCATAAACCAAATGCCAATACAACCGAATCTTGCTACTATCATTGTACATACCATCAACAAGTTAGTGATAGGGTCGATAGTTTCTAGGTTGTCTCAATTCCTTTACCATTAATAGGGGTGTGACATATCATATTAGATGCATAATGTAACAAATACAAATGATAATTCCTTTTTCAACCCCCTATATAAGCATGTTCAATATCAACAACCTTTAGGTTATACATAAACATCATATCCTTCTATAAATAACCTAAATCATAAAATGCTATTAACAAAGAAAATTATAATTTCCATAAGCACGTTCAATTTTTTAACATCTTTACCAGTGAACTTCCTCTAACTGGAAAGTAACACAACTCCCTTCAAATAGACTACAACATCTCTTTACCCAAATAATAGTTGGCATTAGAATAAAGAAGGAACAAACAAGTTTTTGAATATACTGTCACATGTCCTCACTCTCATAAATTGGGACATGCAACCAAACTACTCTAAGAAGAAATGATGCAGATAAAAAATCTCATGGAAAAAACAATGAGTTGATCCTAGCAGTACAATGAGATAAATATTTTCAAATGGTTATGTAGGCACAATTATGGTAGGACAACTGAAAAAAACTATTACTTTACAACCATGTTGCAACCAGGGAAAAAAGGAAGAGAAAAAAGGACACCATGAAATTGCAAATAGTAGAAAAAAAGCCTTATTCTTAATGCCATGTGAATTTCATCTTCCAAATCAGCATCCAGAAGATTTCTGACATGTCCAAATACTCATGGAAGAAATTTTGATAATTGCTTAGTGATTTGTAGTTTGTTGTTGAGTTACATCCTCATATCCAACCTAATACAAAGGAATATATCACATTAGCATCCATTATTATTTCTTAAAAGCTCAAACCGTGCATGGTTTCAATTAAAAATATTATTTCAACTTCAGGACACTCCTGCAAGGAATTTAAAGAAAAGCATGTGCCTTGATGCAATTTGAATTTAGAACTAAAAATGTAATATTCTAAATATAAGATGCACACCAACTCCGACTTCATTGTATTGAGCCTATAGAATATGACACTATTTGGATAAATCCCTCAAGATGAAACCACCAAGGTGTCTGCATGAAGCAAAAATTCCCATTGATTATTTATAAAAATCATTAATGGAAATTAGAATAGAATATTGTAGTTTTATATAAAGGAAAAATAAAACCAATAGTAGTTGGTTAACATTTAGGCTTGGTAGTTGGATGATACTTGAATATTACATGTATTCAGTAGGAATAATGAAACAAAATGCGTGAGAGACAACTGTTTAAAGAAACTACTAGTAATCTAGTCCAACAGTCAACTTTGAATGTAATGGAAGAAAGTGATTAATCTGCAACTAGTGTATTGTTCATGTGATTAATAGTTCTTTTTTGTACTGTTTCCTTTGTTATTTTTATTCAATAGTTAAACAAATGCCATAAACATTGGTTTTGTTGCCCAAAGAATCTGGGTCTGACAACAAGAGGCATAACGAGAATGTGGGCAAACAACGCAGGGAATAATGTAACTTGTAACAACTGGCATTTAAGAAGGAATCCAAAGAAATTATAGGCAAAGAAAATTGTACAGAAAAAAAATAGTTTTTGTAGCCTCATGGTGACCTGATGTTAAGAGGGATTAGCCTAAACAATAATGACATATTAGTATCCCATTGAAACACACCTTAGAAATGCATAACATGTTGATGCTTGTAGCATCGGACATGTACTTATGCACAGGTATAAGTGTCTAGACGTGTGGAAGTCGTCCAAATCCTTCAACCTTAGTAATTTAATTTAATTAAAGGAATTATTAAAGTAAAGTGTTTTTTATAATTAAAGTGAGTTTAATTTAATGAAATGCAAAGGTTATTAGTATTAATGAATTAAATGAATCTTAGTCATTGATCTCAAGTGAGGTGAGATCTAATATCAATCGTTAATCACTTTGGAGATTAGTGTTATGTTCGATTGGATCATAACTCAAAATTATAAAAGCAAGGCTAGGTGAACGATAAAAACATCCACCTGAAAGGTCCACTTGAAGAGCAAAGTATTTTTGCTCAAGTGCTTGAGTCACGAAGGACTGTGACTCAAGGGGATCACACAAGGAGAGAAAAGGAGTACTTTTTCTCAAGCACTTGAGACACAAAGGACTATGATTCAAGGGGATATTAGGAAAGGTGAAGAAGTACTTTCATCTAGAAGTCAAGTCCAAAGGAAGAAAGTGCAAAGGTTCAACTAAGGTACCAACAGATAGATCTAGTGCAGATCTGAGATACCAGCAGGTAGATCTAGTAGTTTTGAGGTACTAACAAACATATCTAGTGTAGATCTGAGATACCAGTAGGTAGATCTAGTAGATATGAGGTACCAATGGATATATATAGCAAATATGAGGTACCAACGGACATATCTAATGCAGATCTAATGTACCAATAGGAAAATCTAGGAGATTTGAGGTACCAGTGGAAAAATTTAGAAGATCTGAGGTACTAGAGGACATATCTAGTGCATATAAAAGGTATTGATGCAGACCCCCACCTACTCATGGGGCTCGCACGACCTCTCGGTATAGGATCGTTCAAAATCAAGGAGTCGAATTGGCTCTCGGGCCCTTGTTGAACCCCCAAAATTACTTACCACATTCATCCAAACCCCTCGGGCACTTTCTCTAATCCCTTTATCCTTAAAAACCAAATTCAAGCCCTAGCTCCTTTGCTAAGGTCGAAACCTGCATATGACCACGGGCTCAAAACCAAGCGCCTAACAACGCACTTTACTTTGGAGCTTTGGGAACTTCAAGCTCTAGGAGTTTCAATAGAATATCACTTCAATCCTTCTGAACACTTGAGTTGACAGAGTGTTGGACCACAACAAGGATCAACGACTCATAACGTCCCCCACCAAACTATGACCAATATTGACTTCAGCAAATCAGTCTTTGACAAGTCTGCCCACTCCAACACCTTATTCTCTCGGAGCATCGAACCCCGGACTAGATCAAATGGCCCATATTCTCCCTCCAAATCGATGGCTCCTGTCCACTCCACACTCCAGGATTTGAATCCTCTGTATTTCGGGATTTTTAAAAGACAGGCAACGCATTCCTCCCGAGCAACGAATTGGCAAAGCGTCGAATTCCTTTTCATATTAATGGCTCGGAATCCCCACTGAGATATACAGTTATGATGAGCTCCAGGACTATGGAGCTTAGGGAGTCCTAGCTACTCCAAACTGCAATTTTTTCGAACATTGAATAAGTAGAGGTGAGATCTACCCTCCACCTATCCCTCGCAATTGAACGAACAATATCTTCTTCGGGACTCCGGCCTTCCCTACTGCTAATACTTCCAACCCTCTAGACTTGAATATGCTGCCATGTGTCCTCCTCCAGTGGACAACTTTGATGAACTCCACCCTTTGGGCCTCCAAAAATCCTCCCAAACACTACATCTTGTTCTCCCCGAACCCTGAACTAACAAAGTGGTAGATCTTCTCCACGTGTCCTTGATCGATCACCGATCTAGATTTACTACGACTCCCAACCCTTTGGAAGCTCTTGAATTACCTTAGTCTAATTCTTCTGGAGTGCTAGACCTTCGGACCTCTCATATCTGGTGCCATGTGGCCTTATCACTGATGACCTGGATGTGCTCTACTCTTCGGAGCTTCGCGAGACTTGCAACCCTTAGCACCTATACTTCACTTCCTTCAGAGTACAAGATCTCTAAACCCCAAGATATTTTGACACGTGTGTTAGAAATAATAGGTGTGCTCGTTTAACCATAGACAATATAGCAATATTTTCACCCAACCATAGGCCGAAGCCACCGTCGAGCACCTTAGCCTTGACAGAGAGAATAATTTCGAAAGCAAACCTTGTTGGATTACTGAGAGGGGGGAGTGAATCAGTAATAGAGAAATCTAATCCTTTTTAACCATATAATGAAAGTGTTATATCAATGTAGAATTATCATCCAATATTTGTAGAGTAAATTAAAAAATGAACAAATGAACAATCATACACATACACAGTACACCAGTGTTTTTACGTGGAAACCCAAAGCGGGAGAAAACCACATAATTTTTTTTCTTATATGTCTTGAAGCATTACATTCATTGGAAGCACCAACTTCCTTTGAAGTGAACTCTCCTCCATTATCAGATCTCAAGCATTTGATTTTTGAATCCATTTCATTTTCAATCATTTCCTTGTAGACCTTGAAGTTTTCAAAAGCTTCTGACTTATTCCTGAGAAAGAAAACTACAGTCATTCTTGTATAATCATAAACTAATAACATAAATTATTTATCACCTTTTAAAACCTTTGTTGTAGTTGGTCCAACTAGATCAGTATGCACAATTTCTAGTGGTATTGTCGTTGAATTTTCTTTTGATTTAAACCTGGTCTTTGTTTTCTTTCTTTGTTGACAATGCTTTCATAAAGTGTTGGTTGGTTTCATGATCTGGGGCATTTCTCTAACTACTTCCCTTTTGTTGACTTTGGCAAGGTTATCAAAATGTGTGTGACTCATTCTTTTGTGCCCTATTCAACTTTCATCTTCCTTTCCTAGGAAACACTTTTCATTTCCAATTTCACTTAATACATATATGTTGCTTGAAGTTCTCACAATTGTTGCAATCAATTTTCATGAACCTTCTTTTCTTATCTCACACTTTTGTGAATTGAAAGTAACTTTATGACCTTGGTCACACATTTGACTCACATTTAGAATATTATGTTTCATATCTTCTACTAGCAGAACATTTTCTGCCTTGGTATTCTTGTTCCCAATTCTAACTGTGCCTTTTGGAGCATAAGGATGAAGACATATATACAGGCACATGGATTTGAAATTTGGAAATCAATTGCAGATGGATACATAGCACCAACAGTTCTGCCGATAAATGAAAAAGCTATGAAACTCGATTATAATAATTCCAAACCACAAATGCACTTCTGAATGGTTTTGGAGAATCGATATTCACCAAAGTTGCACATTGTAAATACGCTAAAGAGATTTGGAGCAAACTTCAAAATATGTATGAAGGAGATTCAAAAGTCAAAGAAGCAAAGCTTCAAACTTACAGAGGCCAGTTCTAACAACTAAAGATGAAGGAAGAAGAGAACATTGCAGCTTAATTTTTACGAGCCGATGAAACAGTAAATGCAATCTTGGGATTGGGAGAAGAAATCAAAGAATCTGTAATTGTTCAAAAGGCACTAAGATCTCTTCCTATGAGATTTGACCCTAAAATATCAGCACTAGAAGAAAGAGAAGATCTAAACTCAATATGCATGGATGAACTACATGGAATATTCACAACACATGAAATGAGAATTGAACAGGAAAATCTAGATATAAAAAGAAGTAGCCTTCAAAGAATCCAAAAGGTCAAAGAAAAAGGGAAAGAAAAAAGAAAAATAACATAACAACAACAGTGATGTCTCAGAAGATGATGAAGAAGTGGCCAACTTTGTCAGAATATTGAACAAGGGAACCAACGGCAGGTATAGAGGTAAGCTTCCTTTGATTTGTTTTAATTGTGATCGTTTGGTCATTTTGCTACCAAATTTACTCATAAGAAAAAGAGAAATGATGAAGGTTACTCAAATAACAAACAAACATATAAAGGAAAAAGAGCCACAAAGAAATTTTTCAAGAAAATCTTATGCACCAAAGAAGACATCTCATCATCAGATGAAGATGAAGTTAGTGATAATGAGACATAAAAATTTCTATTCATGGAAGTAAAAGACTCTGATAAAGAAGACTCTGAAGAATAATATGAAGAGGTCGAAGAAGAATATGAAGAGGCAGAAGTTGACTACCGAGAAGAATTGTTGTGTGCCATAGAAGTTATCAGAAGAGAAAAGAAGAAAAACAAGAAACTACAAGCGGAACTAGACAAGAAAGAAGACACTCAGGAATTAGAACAAATGATCACAAATTTGAAGGTTCAAATTGAAGAAGATAAAAGAATTGAAGAAGCACTCAAATAATAGATAGAAGGAAGAGACAAGATCGTTGGAAATTTGGAAGAAGAAATTGTCACATTAAGAAAGGATCTTCCAAAGAAAAATATGCAGAACAACTCAAAAGTTTTGAATGACATTATCAATATTCAAAAACCTCATCATGACAAGTCCAGACTTGGATACAATTAGACAGAAAAGGGATCAAGCTCCAAAACACTAGAAAAATAAACATATCCAAAAACCTATGCAGAAACAATCAAATGGGATAGGAAGGTATACAACGAAAATTACAGGGACACTGCTCCACCAAGTAGATTCAGATTTCAGAATCAACGACCGACAGAAACAGATAGGCCTCAGGAAGAAGAAAGATTCATAAGAGTACCTCCTTTCAGAATATCTTCAACTCCCAGGTATCAAACTATATTTTTTGGTTTATGTTATGCATGTAATAATTTTGGACATAAAGTTGTGAATTGCAGAGCTAACAACATGAACATAAACAAATTTGAAAGTCATACACAAAAGGGTTATCCAAGAAGGCCTAGTGAAACACAGAGAACAATTTACAACAGGTTTGAATCTTTGAGCACTAAAGTGGAATGCTACAAATGTAACAACTTTGGACACATGGCCAAAGATTTCATAATGACAGTCCCTCCTAGAGAACCACAACAGAACAACAATAGTCACAGACAGGAACCTCATAAAAGGACGTGGATAAGAAATAAAAATCAATATAGCAATGAAGAATGCACACTCTCTCTACAAGCTAAGTAGAAGAAACACGGTTGGTATGTTGACAGTGGTTTTTCAAAATGCATGACAGGTGATAGAGACAGGTTTCTTACATTAAGAAAGGAAAGAGATGGATCAGTCTCCTTTAGAAATGATGATTTAGTTAACATCATTGGAAAAGGCATAGTCAGAAATGGGAAGAAGAATACCACGGAAGAAAATGTTCTACTAGTAGAAGATATGAAACATAATCTTCTAAGTGTGAGTCAAATGTGTGACCAAGGTCATAAAGTTAATTTCAATTCACAAAAGTGCGATATAAGAAAAGAAGTTTTAGAAAAATCGATTGCAACATTTGCGAGAACTGCAAGCAACATATATGTATTAACTGAAATTGGAAATGAAAAGTGTTTCCTAGGAAAGGAAGATGAAATTTGGCTATGGAAAAGAAGAATGGGTCACATACGTTTTGATAACCTTGTCAAAGCAAAAAAAAGGGAAGTAGTTAGAGAAATTCCCCAGATCACGAAACCAACCAACACTTTATGCAAGCATTGTCAACAAGGAAAGAAAACAAACACCATGTCATTTCTGGTGGTATGTGGAACGTCACATAACTCCTCACGGTTTGAGAGTTATGGTCTTGCGAAGTTGGAGGAACCTCATATGTTGGCTTGAAGCCCCAAAAGGTCAAAGAAGTCAAAGTGTTTGCAAAGAAGGATTATTTAAATAATAAAGTGAAGTGACAAAGTCAAAGTGGTTTATTTAAATAATAAAGTGAAGTGACAAACTCAAGGAGGATTATTTAAATAATAAAGTAAATGGAGAACCTTTTAATTATCAAAAGTGGTGATAAGAAGGTTAACCCTAAAATGAGGAAAATGGGTTAAGTAGTCAAGTGGCTATTGGATACATTGACAAGTATCAGTTTGGGCAAAGTTGGACATAGGTGACTATGTGGACAAAGTGGTCTAGAAGATGCTTCTAAGGAGGCTACTTGGAGAGTATAAATAAGAGGCAAGGCTTTCTCATTTGAATTACACTTGAGCATATTGAATATCTACAGGTGACTGAGGTAACAAAAGGATATATATGCCAAATTTTAGAGGGAAGGTGAATTAAATAAGGTCGAAATTAAAGGAATGATAAATTATTTTGATGATGCTTTCTAAGGTATGTTCTTTACAGGCCATCTCACCATTTTCGCAATAAATTTTTTATAGAATGATTCAGACCGTGAAATTGGGAGGCCATTGAGAAAACATATACAAGTAGTTGTGGTACGAATTTTAGCTTGTGGGTCATTTTATTTTTGTAGTTACACTCCGTGGAAAATAGGGTTTGTGGCTAGTCCTGAAACTAGTCTAAAACAGGTGTTTTGGGTAAAAATGTCATAACTTCTTCATAACAGATCCAAATTCAATAAGACCAAATGTGTTAGTTATAGTACAGTCTTTTGTATTTTGTGTAAAATTTTTAGATCCATACAACAAATATTATGTATGGGGCATGCTCTACAAGTTCGCTCTCTAGAATAAGCCAAAATTCAACAAGGTATGTCATTTTTTATATAACTCCTTTTCTGAGAGGTTCCAAGTAGTGACACCTGGAGGAATTGCATAAAACACACTGAAGAACATTGTGTACTATTTTCAGATCTTTATTCATTACAAGTACATAGTTATGATTATTTCAAGTTAGGGTTGTTGACTAATCCAAAACTAGTCATGTGAGACTAAAGTAAAGTTTGATGAAAATGCTAGTCTCTTGTTGTTAAAGTTAAGGAAGGTTTGAAAGTATTTGATCATATACACCAATTCTATTACAGAGTTACAAATCAGATTTGGATGATGAAATTGACGAGGGATTTTGGTTGAGGTACATGTTGGGTACATGGTTGAGACAAGTAGTTGATGAGTTGGCACATACATGAGGTGTATAGTTGATGATGTTGGTACATCTTGATGAGTCATAGTTGTTGAGTAGTTGATACAAGATTGGTAGATACTTGGTACATGGTTGGAGGAATTTGTTAGTAGTCTTGCTGACACATGGTTTATGGATGATGTAACATACTTATATTGGTATATTATTAGAAACACATATTGATCTTGGTGATGATTATGAGTTGTTGTGTTATGCTTAGTTGATGCACATATTTGAGAGTTGTCTTGGTGATTTAACTTGGTGAGTAGATCTGATTTGGTTGATAATATTGATGAGACAGGTTGTTGTGATAGGTTTTTTGGGCAGATTGTTGTGACGGGTTATTTGTACAGGTTTGGTGCATGGTTGATGCACTTATTCATGGTACAGGTTGGTGCATGGTTGAAGAACTTGTTTATGGTACATTTTGATTACATGTTGTTTGGTACAGGTTGGTGCATGGTTTATGCACTTGTTTATGGTACAGGTTGAGGTACAGGTTGATGCATGGTTCAGGTTATTGGTATAGGTTTTTTGGTGCAGGTTGATTGGTACAAGTTTACAACAATATATCTCACAGTGATAGTGTGATAGTGGTTCCATCATTCTACTTATACGTCAGGGCGGTTGGACGGGGCAAGGACAGGTGGTTGTAGCCACCTTCTGGTTGTATCCGGAGAACATAGGGGGTTGTAGCCGCCTTCTGGTTGTAGCCAGAGAATTGGGGAGTTGCATATTCCCTCAGGTTGTAGCCTGAGAAACTAGGAGGTTGGAGTCTCCTTCCAGTTGCAGTTGGAAAACAAAGGAAGTTGGTTCTTCCAATGAATGTAATTCTTAAATACATACAAGAAAAAACATTATGTGGTTTTATCCCTCTTTGGGTTTCCACATAAAACACTGGTGTACTATGTATGTGTGTGATTGCTCATTTGTTCATTGTTTATTTACTCTACAACTATTGGATGATAATGTTACATTGATATAACACTTTCATTTTATGGTGAAAAAGGATTACATTGCTCTATTACTGATTCACTCCCCCTCTTAGTAATCCAACAAACCTTAGGTCCAAAAGCCAATCAAGGTAGCATACCACTCTCTCTAGGGATAGTGTACCAAGAAGAAAGTCCAAACCATAACCAAGAGAAATTCCAAGCCTAAAACCGAAAATACTAGTTGCAGTAGCTGCAGCTGCAACTACTCTCTAGACTTGTGCACTTACTGAATTTCTGCAGTGCACACTAGATTTCTGCAGTTGTGAGTTGTGTCTTTCAAATGAGCTCTGACATCCTATATTCATATTTCTCCTCCTTAGCTGTCTGAGACGACTTCTCATTCTGGAGGCTAAAAACTCAATATTAAATATTTCCTTTAACCGACTTGTCTTCTAGGGTTATGTCCAATGTTTTAGGGTTTCTTCTTGCTTCCCAGAATATTCTATTCTTATTAGTGTTACACGTGGAGGTTAATACCTCCCACAAATACCATAATATCAACACTCCCTCCTAGCTAGGGAGGTATTGAAAGAAATGGTCTTGAGCACAAACATGTCATTCAACATGTAGCACCATCATAGCCACATAGGCTATCTCATGATTAGATCACGAGCACCATCATCACTATCAATGTCATATGATAGCATCAACTACATCATCTCTCAAATCCATACTCTATCTGAGTAATCAGGTATGATGATGAATAAGTCACTCACTCCACAAAGTGATACAAGAACCATTCTTCTAATCCAGACATATGTCCTAGAAGAATAACTATTTCAACAGATACTGGAAGCCACGCCATGGGCTACAAGGACTATTATTCTAATCCAGACATATGTCCTAGAAGAATAAATGTCCTAGAGCATTTTCCTTCTAGAGAATGTTTGTCCACTAGCACACTGACTATCCATTTAGCTGATAATCATTTCCAACACTATTGATAGTCTACAAGGTAATCGGAACAATTTCATTCAATAGAACGCAACTGTGTCTATCCATAGTAGTACAAAACTACTATCCAATGGTACAAAACCACACCATGTAGCACACAGATACTTAATCAATGACACATAGTCACAACCAGTGGAACACATCCATCACAGTAGCATACATCTATTATCCAGAGACATACACTCTCCATATAAATCATATCATCTTATATCAACCTACATAAAACAATATCATGATATAAACTAAGTCATATGAGCCATTCTTCCACTCACATATGTGATATATGGAAGAGCATCTGCCCTCAGAAGGTAAAACATCAGCCATGGGATATCTGAACTATTCTTCGCAAGCATAGAAGAGTAATTGTCCCTGGTTTTTTTTTTAGCCTGGACAATTCACCTAACTGAGCCATTCCTCCGACACTAGTCATAGTCCAACCTGGAGAGAATGAATCTTCCCTAGGGAATGCCTATCCCTGATTGTTGAACCTAGACCATTCTCCTAACTGGGCCATTCCTCCGGCACTAATCATAGTGAAACTTGGATAGAATGACTCTGCCCTAGGGAATGACTGTTCGAACCATTTCTTAATGGAAATGATTGTCCTGCACCAACCTCCAAAACGAACCATTCTTCGAAACTGCTCACAACTGTGAACTTCAAAAGAATGACTACTTGGCGAGGCAGACCATTCTACTTGACCACTACTCAGAGTGACTGCCAAAAATAATGTCTGTCTTAGACCATTCCCCCACACTGGCCACAAGGGGAATCATTGTTTATGGTACATCAACAATCTATCAAACCATTTTCATTACGAAAATGACTGTCCAACTTGGACCATTTTCCGAACTAGAAAATGTTTGTCTGTCAGAAATATCAAACCACTTTCCGAACTGGAAAGGAACTACTCATTCTGGACCATTTTTCAAACTGAAAAATGATTTTCCATAAATCAATAACACATCAATGCTCCCTCCCAACATGGGAGTAATCTCTTCATTTTTCAATAAGGATGTCGTCTCCACAAGCCCCAACTTGTTTCTTAAGTACACAACTTTTTCATCTTGGACAGAGGCTTTACCAAAATATTTTCTATCTTCTCATCTATGGAGATATATTGGAGAACCACTTCTCTTTTCTGGACTTCATCATGAAGAATTTAATGCTTGATCTCAATGTACTTCAGTCTGTCATGGAACACTGGTTTTCTCTGAAGGCTTCATATAGCTCTGATCATTACAATATATCATGGTTGAATTCAACACTTATGTTTCCTGCTAGCTCATGACATTATGGCAAGGCTCAAACTGAAACATATCCAAGTAGCACTTCTTCTTTCATCATGAGAGTTTTCCATGGATTAGAAATCCATCATCCCAGACTTTTGAGTAACGATTTTGATACACTATCTTTGTCATAGAAAGTTTTCACCATGGTTCTGATGTATATGAGATACTCTGCATCAAGTTGTTTGAATCCATACAAGCTCTTCTTATATCTTCATACATGAGTCTCTTTCTAGTATAATCTTCTTTCTCACTTGCTTTATTGGGAAGAACAATCTTTTACATGTAAATTACAATCCATGGATACTACAAGAGGTATATCTGGAACAAGTTGTTGTCATAGTCTTCTCCCTCCTTCCGGAAGAACCTTTTAATCTTGCAATGCTTCCATTCATAAGTATTTTTCACATTTTTATTTATCATAACTTCCATTTCTTTTGCTTGATTTCTTATTAGTGAGTTCAAACCCCTTGTGATTCTTGGTATAATAATTGGTTTTCCTGGCTTCTCTTTCTTTCTTGGAATCTTCATGTTCTTCCTCATGTCTCTCTCTAGCTCTTGTGTCCATGGGTCTTCTATAGATTTTATGCCCTGAATATTCCAACTTCTTCCTTTCATCATAGGATCATGGATGTATATGGACAACCAAGACACTTTAAGACTTCTTTTCGAAGAAGACTTTTTCTAGAGTCAAATTGAACACGTGTTGCTTTTCATGGCTGCTACTTTCAATGGGAACATGGATAGATACTTCATAATCCTCAATGGATCACATTATTTAGGATTAGATCCCTCCTAATCCTTTCTTCATGCATGAATTCGTGCTCTTCTTTTGGAATTTTGTAATCATCTCCCTCCATCTAAGATAGTCCATGCTTCTATCTACATTCATATTGCCTTCTACAAGGTGTCACAAGTCTTTTTCTAATTTCCTCTTGGTTGCGGACTTATTTTTGTTTTGACTTCTTCTGAGTCTCTTCAGGTTTGATTTTGATTTTGGCTTATCTAGCAGTTCTTACTTATATAATAGTTTCCACAGGAATTGTTACCAAAGATTGTCAACATGCTTCATCTTTTCATGTGTATTGCTTGACTTGTAGTCATCGTGATAGCAATCTGTATCCTTTTATTCTTCCATAGGTAACATATTTTCTTCTAAGAAATAGATATACATGATATGTACAGGAACTATGTAAACATGGTATATACAAGAGCTTTGAAGAATATTGTTACCTTGACTTAGAAGAAGTAGTTTGCTTTATCCTGCTTGACTTTATTTGGGGTTTTCCTTTCTTCGAAAATTCTTGCTTCGTTTGTTTCCTTCCTTTTCTTTAACTCAGGATAGTGGTTCCTATAGTGACCATATTTTTGATAGTTGAAGCATTGTATCTTTGACATATCCATTTCTTGATTTGGTTTCTTCCTTGAACCAAACTTCTTTTTATTCATGAAATTCTTAAACTTTGTTGTGAAAGATTGATCATCATATTTCTTTTGGGATTTCTCTTTTGTGTTAATCCTTGATTCTTCTTGTGCACAACAAGTCCAAATTTCTTCAAATGTGGGATACTGCTTTCTTGTGTTCATGCTTGCGGCAAATGCATCCCATGTCTTGGGAAGACCATTGAGTACTATATTTACCAGTTCCCTCTCTAAAATGATTTCTTCAATAACTTGTAGTTAATCTCTTAACTAAGAGATTCTCACAAGGTATGATGTTATGATGTCATCCTCATTCATTTTCATGTCACAGAGCTCATTCGCCAGACTCATTACTTGTCCAATGTTTCTGACTGAGAAGAGGTTAGTTAGGGAATCATATATCTTCTTAGATGAGTCAAGATGAGATATGTAGGGTATCAAGTGGTCTTTTACAGAGTCCACTATGATACTCATGGCATTGATGTCATTGTCTTTGAATTTTTCCATAACTGCAATGTTCTGAGGTTCCTTCTCTTTTCCTTCTTCAATCTGTGGTTCCATGATTTTTCCTTTCATGATATCCAACACTTTATTCCTGGCAAGTTTGATTTCAATCCTTATCTTCCATGCTCTGAAGTTAGAAGCCCCTTCTAGCTTGTTTTCTGACTTCATAGAGTAGGTCATGAATTCTTTGACTTTGACAAAAAACTCAAAATTGACGTCTTAACTTGCTGATAGTACCAGGAGGTCTGATAGGTTAGGGTGCACTAGGCTATCCAAAAATTAGGTCAATATCTTCACTTAAGGTGTCTTAACAAGAGGGTTAGGGTTTCGTTGCTGCAGAAAAAACTTTGACTGCAACTGGAACTGTAATTGAGCAAAAACCTCCCAATCTATCTTCCAGCAGTTAGACTGTTTGAAGATAGTGTGGGCCCATAACCTGTTAGAAATAATAGGTGTGCTCGTTTAGCCATAGACAATATAGCAATATTGTCACCCAACCATAGGCCGAAGCCACCCTTGAGCACCTTAACCTTGATAGAGAGAATAATTCTGGAAGCAAACCTTAGGTCCAAAATCAAATCAAGATAGCATACCACTCTTTAGGGATAGCATACCAAGAAGAAATTCCAAACCATAACCAAGAGAAATTCCAAGCCTAAAACCGAAAATACTAGTTGCAGTACCTGCAGCTGCAACGACTCTCTAGACTTGCACACTTACTAAATTTTTGCAATGCACACTAGATTTCTGTAGTTGCGAGCTATGTTTTTCAAATGAGCTCCGGTGTCCTATATTTATACTGCTCCTCCTTAGCTATCTAGGCCGACTTCTCATTCTGGAGGCTACAAACTCAATATTAAATATTTCTTTTAGTCAACTTGTCTTCTAGGGTTATGTCCAATGCTTTAGGGTTTCTTCTTGCTTCTTGAAATATTCTATTCTTGTCAGGGTTACACGTGGAGGTTAATACCTCCAACAACTACCATAATATCAACAATGTGCCCTCAACAATAGACAACCTAGATCCACTCTGGGCTTCAGGACTTCGAGAGACTTGTCCCCTCTACACCCAAACACAAAAAAATCTGAATTCACAAAGTCCGAAGGAATTCCAGGTTTAAAACACGCATTACATACCTGGATCCAACGGTTGTATATCCATGCACCTAGATCCAACAAATGAGATTTTTCCTTCTCCTCTGTGCGCTCTTCCTTTTGTCTGGACTTTGATCCAATGGTTGATATCTTCTCCTGCAGTTGATCCAACGACTCTTATAGCTTTCTCCTCCTCTATTGTTTGCGCTTTCCTTCTAGTGAAGGATTATTCAATAAAATTCAAAGGCTATGGCCTTTGATCTCCTCAAGCAGGGTTGTCTGTTTTGCCTATGCTCGTGATGCACCTCTTGAGCTTGAAATGATTAAAGTTCAAAGGGTCTCGGCCCTTTGTTCCTCTAGATGGTTTCTCACACCCTATTGGCACTCGTGCTCTCCCTCCTGAGCTTTGTCACTTGAAAAGGTTGACCTCTGGCACTCTCCCTGTGCCCTCTAAAATTATATAGACTTCAGACTTGAATATTTTTCTGAAACTATTCCTACGCGCTTCTTGCGCTTTCTCCCAAAATCTAACCCTTAAAATGTCCTTAACCTCTGCACACCTTGCAAGGTTTATGTGCACAGTTGCACTAACTCTCCTTAGATTTGAATTCTAAAAATGTGCTTGCGCATGCCTTGCGCTCTTTATGCAGACTTGTACTTCTCCCCCTGATCTTTAACTTTTGGTGTTCCCTCTTGGCTACCTTCTCACAAAACGCAAAATAGAGTTCTTGCGCACTCCTTGTGCCTACTCAATGCACTCCTTGCAGAGCCTTCTTCCTCAGAGTGTTCAATAACTCTAGTGTGCCTTCTCTTGCACTATCTTCCTTAGAGTGTTCAACGACTCTGATGTGCACTCCTTGCACAATTTCTCTCTTATGATTTTGAGAATGATTATGGTGTGCCCACTTGGCATGCTCTTCTATGAACTCGAAATAGAGTTCACGTGCACTCCTTGCACTGGCTTCACCAAGTATTTCAATTACTCTAGTGTGTACTCCTTGCACAAGCCTAAGAGTTGAGAACTACTCATAATCTACCAATAGAGAATTTCTATCTCATTCCTGCAAAAGGAAACACACATGCACTAGCAACATTCATGAACACACAACAAACATTCATAAAATGAACATTCATCACATAGATAAATATACAAAAATTCATATGCAGGAAAAATTTCTTTTTATATTAATATCTGAATGCTTCTGTACAAATGTTTACAAAGTTGGACTGCAACAGAGTCTTCAACTCTTCTCCTCTCCTATTCTCATCCACTAATTCCCTAATGAATTTTCGATACAAATATATTTTTACAAAAGAGGGGCTCCTTGAGCCTTCCCTCCAGCTACCCACATTAATTTACATTCAATTACATTTAAGAAACATTTAATTCTAATCAGACCTATATCTATCTACCTGTCAGCCATTAAAGACGACTTCACATTTAACTTGTACAATACACATGGGCTCAACAATCCTCGAGACTTCAAACTTAAATTACATTGAATTTTTAATTTATTCTCAAAATTTGAGAGGACTGGTGCATACTTCTTTGGGATCTACTCCCTCCTAGTGCATTGATGCGTTTTCTGTTGACTTATTTGATGAGGTGGAGTGATGCTCCTACATTAGGTACCAGTGGGTAGATCTAGCAAATCTGAGGTACTAGCACAACAGGCAGATCCAAAAAATCTGAGGTACCAACGAATATATCTAGTGCAAAGTTGAGGTACTAGTGGAAAAATCTAGTGCAGATATGAGGTATCAGCTAGCAAATCTAGCAAATCTAAGGTACCAGCAGGCAGTCATGCACATCTAATGATTAGCAGGAAAATCTAGTAAAGATCTAAGTGTCCAACAGGAAGATCAGGGACAAATCAACAAAGGATTTCTTGAGGGCCTAAGTCGCCAAGTTTGTTGTATTTGTATTTTTCCTTAGTGAGTCATTTTCCTAGTAAGGGAGCCCTTGTAAGCTTGGAATCATTATCTAATGACAAGATGACTTGAAAGGAAGAATTTTTCTGTGTGCATGTGTGAAGTTTGGTTTCCAAATTGCTTACGTTGTTTTATTTATTTCCAGCCGGTATATTTTATTTTGTGTGTTGTAATTTAATTATCAGCAAGGAAAAACACAAGGTAGTAATTGAGTTAGGTGTTGGGGATAGGGATATTTCAACATGACATTGGGCACGAAAGGCAGAGAATAAGGAGACATCCATGGAATCTCATCAAAGATGATCAACAACATTTTTGAGATCGTGAAGCTTAGGGATCAATTGTAATTCTATGCTTATTAGACACCCAAGTTCTCACTGCAGCTTGGGAGGTCCATACCTGCCACTCAGATATTTTTTGATAATCATAGTATATATCAACACATGATTTCACAGTGGCAAAAACATTATTTTGAGGTGGAGAGCTTGGACACCATTGATAATGTCAAGGCAAAGATACGAGACAGGGGGGCATACATGCTGGCCAATGACAGTTAATCTTGCTAGCAAGCAACTGGAGGATTGTCATACCTTAGGTGGTTATTACATCTAGAAGGAACCAACTCTTCACTTGGTTTTGCGTTTGATAGGTGGAATGCATATCTTTGTCAAAACTCTAAATAGGAAGACAATTACTCTCAAGATTGAGAGCTCATATACTATCAACAAATTTGAGGCCAAAATTCAAGATATGGACGAAATTCCTTTAGATCATCAAAAATTGATCTTTGTTGGAAAAGGGTGTGGAGATGATAGGATTATGGCCAATTATAATATTCAGAGGAATCTACACTACTTCTTTTCCTTCATCTTCGAGGGGGTATGTATATTCTTGTGAAGACGTTCACTCATAAGACTATTACACTTGATGTTGAGAGCTCCCACAAAATTGATAATGTGGAGGCCAAAATTCATGTTAAAGAGGGACTCCTCTAGATCAACAAAGCTTGATCTTTTTTGGGAAGCAACTTGAACATGGAAGGAGTTTTGCATATAAAATATTCACAAGGAATAGATGGTCCACCTTGTTCTTCGGTTGCATGGTGGTATGTAAATTTTTGTTAAGACTTTGATTGGCAGTAATATCACTTGAAGTACACAATTGGCAATGTCAAGACAAATATTCAGGGTAAAGGGAATACCTCCATATCAACATAGGTTGGTCTTTCTAGGGAAGCAACTTGAAGATGGAAGGACTCTTGTAGCTTACTATCAAATAAAAGGTAATAAAAGTGAAACAAGTTTATTATACTTTAGTTCAAACAAATTTATATAGTTAGGTACAATAAAAGTTAAATATCTTAAATTTCAAAAAAAAAAATAAAAAAATTGAAAGATTATAATAATAAATCTATCTAATTAAAAAAATAATTACGTCGAAAGGACACCTATTGATAATGGGCACATTTAATAGGTTTTTAGTTCTTAATACGTTTTCTATGGACGAGATTAAATATGCCTAGAATATTCTTATATTTCATCCATTAACTTCCAAGCTGTTATAAAGACATCTGTTTATATGTTTACTTTTTTACATTTACCTAATAGTGTTTAAAAACTACTGTGTTCACTAACTTATTGCCACATCTACCTGATTAAAAAATATTAAAGTATTAAAGTGGCCTCACCAACGATCGCCATCGCCAGTAAGAAGTTTAACAGCCAGCTGCCTTTCGGCATTCACCAGCCGCAAGTTAGCGGCTGTGTTAGTTAATACAAATGTTGAGAGTATTATGACATAATATAAAATAATTATAAATTAATTATTACAAATTAAATAATTTAAGAACAAAAATAGTCATTATCCATTATGGAGGAAGCGTGCAGACTAATGGAGGATCCATTATCTCCAAGTGCCCCTCCAGTATTCTCACAATTGCTCCCATTGAGGGCCTCAGCGTCGAATTGCTCTGAATGCACCACAGCGCCGTCTTTATCAGCCGATATGCCTCCTCCATATCCTCTGTTGTATTCAATTTTAGTCTATTTTCAATCAATTCATCCATTTTTCCTTGCCTCGCCTTACTATAAGCAATGGAAGGAAAAAACCAGTGATCAAAATCCTGAGAGTTATCCACATTCTTACTGCCCCGCACTATTTCGGACTCTAAAAGCCACTCGGGCGCCGTGTATCCGGGCGTCCCTCTCACCAGATCTCTGTTGAGAAACTTTGCCATGCCGAAATCGGAAGCCTTCGCCTTGAAATTCTGGTCCAGTAGAATGTTCTAAGGTTTTACATCCAGATGCAGAGTACAAAGTCTGGACTACTCATGCAAGTACGCAAGTCCCCGGGCGGTGTTCAGAGCAATCGAATATCTGGTCGGCCGCTTCTCTGAGCCGAACAACCATCTATCAAGAGATCCATTGACGATATGGTGGTGATTTCTGCGCAAAACTCCCTCCGTCCCTGCCCCGCCAGATTAGCTAAACATTTAACGGAAAAACTGCAGGTCGTGTACTCGTGTCCACAAAAAGCCAAATCAAAGCAGAAGTCGGATCGTGCGGCTCTGCAATTGCCAAGTGGCAAATACCCAACTGTAGGATCGTGCAGGAACCGTACCATTTTCGTAGTACGGTCGGTTAACCAGTTCGTCCAATTTTCGACACGTGGCAATTATCGAACGTCCACATCAAACGCTTGGGACCTCGCCACGTAGCAACCATCCAACGGCCACATCAAACGGTTTAGATTTCACCATGTGGTGTGCATCCAACGGTTAGATCCAGTGGTCCGATATCGCCACGTGGCCTGCATCCAACGGCCAGATCCGACCGCTGTGATATTGCCACGTGGCACACATCCAACGGCTAGATCTGGCGGTTGTGATATCGCCACGTGGTACACATCCAACGGCTAGATCTGACGACTGTGATATTGCCATGTGGCACACATCCAATGGTTAGATCTGACCGCTGTTATCGCACCACGTGCATGCATCCAACAACTAGATTCGACGATTGATATTGCGCCACGTGGCATGCATCCGATGGCTATATCTCACCACATGGCACAGATCCAACAACTAGATCCGACAGTCTCGATATGGACACATGGCACACATCCAACGACCAGATCTGACGGTTATGATCGCGGCACATGGCAAGCATCGAACAACGAGATCCGATGGCTCTAATCTCGCCACATGACACACATCGAACGACCAATCTGACGGGTCTGAGATTGCCACATTGCGAGATCCGACGGATTTGATCTCGCCACATGGCACTCTAACGACAAGATCTGACGGCTTTGATCTCACCACGTGGCACGCATCGAATGGCCAGATCGGATGGCCCTAAGCTCGAGACGTGGCATGCAGCAAACGGTTAAAAATATGGCGGCTCTTAGTTTGCCACATGGCGTGCATCGAAATGGCCAGATCCAACCACTCTAAGCTTGCCACATGTGTAGATCGAATGACCAAAATGGACGGCTCTAATCTAGCCAGGTGGCATGCATCGGACGGCCCTATCTTATAGTTTTGTTATAATGGTTGATGAAAATGAAATGTTGGTGAATGTGGGATATATTGCAGGTATATTGTTGCAATTTATTACTCCCAACCATGACCATGAACTGCATGCTCTACCTACGTTCTCAATCGAACTGAGACACCCACACAGTGAACAACTTGTAGGATCGCGGGTATATTGTTGCAATTTACCGGTGTTGCGTAGACAATTACTGTGTTTTTCTATGCAATTTGGTGTGGATACCTTGATTTTTGTTAACAGATAATCTGCTGTAACAGTGGTTATTTTGAAACGGCTATTTTCCGATATGTCCATAAACATGAAACAAGGCAATGCCTCATCGGCTTTAGAAATGGATAAGGTGGTTGTGGACACCTTTTGCAATAGTGTCGCCAACTTAGAGTGGAGGATGTTGTAGAGGCAGAGCTATATTTTAATGCTATTTGTCAATAAAGTTAGCTGAGAAACTCCTACGATACAAATAATGTCGGTTCACGCTATGCACTGCTTCTTCATATGTTGGTTTTAGTGTCCTGTGAAATGGTTGTAGCGTGTAATGTTTTCCCTACGTTAGTTTGTAACATGTCCTCCAGGCACTACATATTATATATCTGGCCGCACCATCTGACTTCGCCTTTGATTTGGCCTTTTCTGGACCTATCTATGTTAAAAAATGATAAAAGAGAGGAAGATTTGGTGAAACTTATCTTTCAAATCACTTTTTCCAGAATGCTCTCTATTCTACTACAGTTGTCTTCTTGCAGTGTATTTTTTGTCATGCTTCACAAATAAGGAAGAATGTTTCGCTCTCATAACAGGAATTTGAATGAGGTTCAACGTCTCGCTCTTGTAACAGGAATCATATGTGAGTGAGGTTCAGTCAATGGGCTATCCCCAAATTCATCACAAAGATAAAAATGGGCTTCTCTAATCTAAATGGTGCAACCTCTTCAAATGGAAGGAGGTGGTATCCCCATTAAATGTGGCACAACATTGTCATTCCCATGACTGATGCTTGTAAATCATATGGCATTCCAAGCATTTCTTCTAGACTGTTTGGTCATTACTCTGTGTCCCCAAAAATGAGCCCCTTGCAGTGTAGGAGTATGAGCCCTTTGCAATGCAAGAGGGTGACAAAGAGAATGACAAACTCAAGAGCAACCTAATATTAAATACTCTGACAACCTTACAATCCCAAAACTCATGTTTTACTGTTTCTATTTGGTAGAAAATCGCATATTGACCATTCGTTGGACTTGAGTTGCGGAGCTCATCTTAAATTGATGAGTTGTTATTAAGCACCAACCAACCAAATACCTTCGGTCTTAAAGGAAGAGCATGATTTCTAGCAATCATGGCATGTCTTACACTTGGTTTTAGCATCATGGCCCTCTTTGACAAAGATTTACAAATTTCCAAAGGAACCAATTTTTGGCTTCTTTGTTGTACAATTCCCTCTATGTGCAGAAAGCCTTCTGGGTTATTCTCTTTCCTTAAAGAAAAAGGAATTCCACCATTCTGGTCTCTGTCTAAATGGAAGGTCCAAAATTCAAATAGATTGTGTCCTCAGATCCCATTCACTTTTGGGGCAATCAAAATTTAGGTATAACTCTTTGGACATTAAATGCCAAGCCTTCCAAATCTTTCAAAGGATATGGTATACTTATCGAAATTTTTTCTAAGCAACACCACTACCAACTATATCTCAGATTCCTAATTTCCACTTTATACCTGCTAGATAAATAGCATTTTGAATGCAATGTTGTACAAAAATATGCTAAGATCCATTGCCATAACTATTGCTCCTCGGTGTCATATATCAATCAAACTGAGTACACCAACCTCCCTTGGCAAACTATTAATGAAATGTCACATGAAACTTGCTGAAGACTTCTCTTCAGCAAGTCCACTTCTCTCATAGAAATCATATCCAGAATCTTGTTTGCCAGAGTTAGGGAAAATTTCAAGAGTAAACATTTTTAAACCTTCACCCATAAAATATAGTTAGGATTCAAATAAAATAAAATATAGCCTTTTCATTACCTAAAACAAGATCACATATGATATTTCATCGTTGACTTTCCATTGTTCCAATATGCATTTGCCCTAAATTTTTCAAGATTTTCAGAGGGTTTAGTGCATTTGCCCGAAATTTTTCATGATTTTCAGAGGGCTTAAGTGCATTCGCCTGGAATTTATCAAGATTTTTAGAGGGTTTGTTGCATTCATTTTAAAATTCTTAGAACAAGTTTGATGTATTCACCTTGTTTTTTTTTATCAATTTGGTGCTCTTGACTTGGATTGGTGAGTGTTCTAGCATATTTTTGGCCTTTTGATGTACAAGTCATTTTTTACAAATTTTCACCCTTGAAATTTAAGATGATCTTTGTGGCAAAATAGTGTATCAATCTAAAATGGCATAGTCAAGTAGCTTCGCAGATTTTATGGAAGATTTGATGTGAAGAATGTTTTTACTTTTTTTTGTTTCCTAAATAATAACTTTGGGAATTTCAAGTTTTTTTTTTTTTTTTTTCCATTGGTTTGTATTTTCTTTACTAAATTTTTGTAGATCTTGCAACTATTTTTTAGTTAGATTTTTCATGGAATTTTTCCATTGGTTTTTATTCTCTTTACTAAGAAAATTTGTAAATCTTGCAACTGTTTTTTTAGTTAGATTTTTAATGGAATTTATTTAAAAGCTGATTTTTATGGATGTGACAACAAAATTTCTCTACAAGGTGAATTCTTTGATGAGTTGTGGTTAAACTGTATAAGGACTTTATACATAGGATTAATCAAAGAAACTCGTGCATTGTCTAAATTAGATTAGATTAAAAAAAGGTTTCATGTTTATAAATTAGTAAGAATTACATGTCTTGGTATTTTACTTTTTCTAAGAACCTTAATATTATTGTTGTTGCAAAGAATTTTTCTCATACATTAATTTGGTGTCTAACTTGGCATGACTTTAAAAATAGATTATTATTATTATTATTATTATTATTATTAATCAGTGGTAATATGAAATAAAATATTCATGAAGACCAAATTTATAGTCACAAACTAACTATGCAATTCATTTTTCAAATCCTTGGGGTTGCTGGAAACCTTAACCCAGAGCAAAAACATTGAAATTTGGTCAAAAACCAAGTAAACATTGATCAGTCTTCATGGTTATAAAAACAACTCGGTTGTGCTCATCCCCTTAATTCCTACCTTAATTCTTGTCCCCATAAAAATGAAATAATAAAATTAACTTTTTCATATTATGGTTTATAGGAAGAGGATTATGCATTATAAATTTTCTGTAATTACACAGAAATTGGAATCATCAAAAAAATGTTTGGTTTTATGAGATTTATAACAACAAAGAAAATATTTTTAACATCTTTACAAATATGTTTCCTGATTTGTATTTTTTAATTTATAGGGAAAATATGTCACTATTATTTTCACTTCAAAGACAAAGTCACTAAAATTTGTTAAAAAAGAAAATCAATGTTTTTCTTTATCCAGTGAAGTTTGATTATATGTAAATATTTTTAACATCTTCACAAATATGTTTTCTGATCTGTATTTTTCAATTTATATGGAAAACATGTCACTATTATTTTCACTTCAAAGACAAAGCCACTAAAACTTGTTAAAAAAGGAAATCAATGTTTTTCTTTATCCAGTGAGCATTTGATTATATGCAAATTTAGCAGTTACATTTACTCAATTGAAATTTAATAACTGGTGCAGACCCCACAACCCATGCTGAAAATGTGAGTAATTAATAAATATGGAGTCTCATTTATTTATTTATGCTGGGGGAATTTCTAACTCTCTGGGCATTTTTCTTAGTGCTAGGCATAGGCATCTCAATTGAGAAGTTGGTAGAAGTTAATCATTGACATTCATAGACATTGCAATGAGAGTTTTTATCATTTCTGTTAGATTTTCTCAAAAAAATGATAAACATATTCTGCACTCTAAAAGAATTGCTACAAGAAACTAAACATCAGAAAACTTAAAACTACTCAAAATTTTCTCAAAGAATGGTAAACATATTTGCACTCTAAAAAAATTGCTAAAAAAACTAAACATTAGAAAAATTAAAAATACTCAAAATTGCACTATGAGATATATGTGCATGTTAAGCTCATGCTACGAGGAAGATTCACAAACATTGCAGTATGAGTTTTTGTCCCTTTTGTTACATTTTCTCAAATGGTAAATAGTTTCTGCACTCTAAAATAATTTCTAGAGGAAACTAAACAGTGGAAAACTAAAAGCTACTCAAAATTGCTAGATTCTATAAACACGTACTGTAGAAATATAAAACTGCTAGATTCTATAAACACTTACTGTAGAAATATGTAATGAAAACACAATAAATTGATGTCAAAACATGTTTTTACTTTTCATTATTTGTGAAAATGAAAACAACTAACTAAAAACTGAGTGAATAAAACCTATAACCCGCCTTCTCCTTTATAAATGAGAAAGTAACCTATAACCCTCCTTCTCCTTTATAAATGAGAAAGTACAATGTATCTGGACACATGCACAACAATGTCTTAACTAAAAATATTAAACCCTAACCCTAAAGTGCCTTCCTTGCATAGATAGATGAATGCAAATACTAACTAAAGCAAAACCAAAAATAGAACTAAACTACTAATTATAAAAGGCATCTAAATTTGAACGAAATTGAGGATGGCCCACACATGAGTTTTGCATGCATCCTCTCATCTCTCTCTCCACAAATGCTCCTTAACCTCATTACCATTGTATGGAATTGTTGAAGGAGCATTGTACAGAGTTGTTGTACTGGTGTACAGTACTATGTTGGATGAGGGTTGCCTCATTGTTGTACAAACCTTCACACATGTCACACATGCCTTCTCTGTATGCCCCAGGTCTTCTTTACTTGTTGATGCCATTAATGGCACTCTACTTTGCACTTTATGAGGGAATATAAATCCAGCACTCCTTCTTGTTGAGGAAAGTGTTCTTTACTAAATGCAAAATACTCCCTCCACATCTGGAATCTTCGTTTTTCTAGGGGCTTGGTCAAACGGTTGACCATCAACGAACCTAAAGAAACATGAATCAGGATAATTTCTTCTTTCCTTCTATACTTTGATCTCTCTTCAAAATCTTCAATGTGAAAACCCTATGCACAAGAACACTGCATCAACAACCTGCCAACCTTATTTTCCCTTCACGCCATCTTCACTGGTCAACGTCATTTCACAGATCATGAATTGTTCCAGACTCATGTATATAGGGCCAAGATCAATGTATTGGATCTATCAAATAATGAATTGAAATCTTCACTAAGCTTAAAAATCCCTCATGGATACAAACTCATTGATACTGAAATCCAAAATTGGCAGCAAACATTAGCCCATTAGAGCAACTCCTTCACCTTGAGAGAATCCTCCAACAAATGGAGTAAGAGTCTCATCAAGGTTAGCTCCCTCTTGTTGAGAGAATACTTTCTTGACAACCTTATCTTGGTACTCTTTCACACTCCTATTATTTGTATTCAAGGAATCAATCACTAATTCCATAGTTGGTTCTATTACTGTCTCTTCAAGGGTTGGAGGTGTTATCACTCCATGGGTTTCTTCAGGTTGTAGATCAAGAGAGCCTGGTAACTTTATCAGAATGCTTAAATATGTATGTAGAAAATGGATCAAAGTGAATACCTCACACACTCAATCTTCAATTCAATATAGATTTGGATAAATCAGGACAAAACAAGGCCATCAAAAGGGTATTGCTCAGAAAGTTGTTAACTAAGATGAATGAAAGAAACTAATTATATCAACAATACCACATTCATCAATAATGTATGTGACAGGTCAAGTATAAATAGCAAATAACTTATGACTCTATGTTTACTTATGCAGAGATAATAAGGCAATTATCAATCACATAATAAACATTGAAATGAACAATAGCTCAAACTCACAAGTACAGAAATGAAAGGTAAGATGAAAGTCTAAACAGGATCCAATGGTAGAAACTTATCATTCCATGAAATATTCAAAAAGGTATGGATCACAAAGAGTACATATGAGAATTCAAGTTCGAACCTCGAATAGTGACGCCTCTATGGGCTTAAATAGTGCTTACAAAATGGTTGTCAAGTCCTCAAAGGATGGATCTCAATGACACTTGTTAAAAGAAATCTACAAGATTACAAAAGATAGGATTTTAGATCCTATTTTTAAGGGATAGATATCATGTCCTAATCCCAAGACTTTAGCTCCACCTGAGCTTCCTAATGGGTGTAGGATACCATCATCATCAACCTCTAACAAATGGAACACTAACCCAATCTTTGACTGCTGAAAATGAGGTCGAACTTTGACCGAATATTTCACACAAAGAACTTTGACGATTTTGTAGCGCAATACACTGTGGAAACCTACTTTGTGTTGCCAACTAGCTGTAGGAGACTGTTTTAGGACACAGTGAGTGAGTAGTTTCTTTGAAGAGTGAGCTAGGTGCTGCAAGGCCTGATAATTCATGATATAACCTGTGTAGCCCTAGAAACTTCAAAATTTGTGACAAAATGTTTTTGTAAATGAAGACTTGTCTTGACAAAAAACACATTATTGTCGATTATTGATCCTATTGAGACTACTCAGGCTTCATCTCAATATCTATACCATACATATCCCCCTTAAGATAACATAAAATGGACTTCATCATTTATCATCAATCACACAAAATTTTAAAACATTTTGAATTAATCATCAAGCTTGGGAGAACTAGAAGAGGTAATCTCCTTCAAGAAGATAGCCAAATTCTTCTTACTAAGCATATTTTTGGCCAAGTATAAGTGCTTTGTTATCCTTCTATTCTCTGCTCTTAGACTGAGGTTTTGTTTGTATATATTGGCCAATTGTTTCTTTTGAACCCTTTTTCTTCCGATGTTCTTTTTCAGTTGATTGCATTCCTCTGCCAGCTCATTTATTTGGCTTGACAGTTGTCTACCAAGTGTGATATTTTCTTGATGTAACTTCTTATTCTTTTCTTGGACCTCTTTAAGCTGATTGTCTGCCTCCTTGAACAGTTGAGCCCAATCCTCTCTAGGTCCATGCTCTGCTTATGAAGCTGGCTCTGGTGAATATTCTCTCAATTGGACTATGGCTTCCAATGCTTCCTTTTCAAGAGGGGAAGCTTTAAATTTTGACAACTTAGCACTAGGCTTTACCATATCATTGATTGGAATAATCTCCTCTTCTAAAACAAACTTCCTCCTTGAGGACCTTCTGAGAACTAGTGTGTCAATTTTAGCTTGGATAATTGGGGGGTTGTCTTCAATTTCCATGTGAGGGAGCTCTACAAGAGGTTATGCTTGTTCTTCAATAATAGTTTGTTGGGCCTTTTCTTTTATCTTATTTCTTGTATAGACTTGGGCAAGTGAGGGTTTTGAAGGAATAAGGTTTTGATAAGGTTGATGTTTTTCAAATGCATGGGGGATAGTAGAACTAGAAGGTTGAGCTATTTCAGGTGTAAGAGAAGAATCTAGTGCTACTTCAAATGAGGGAGCGTGAGGGTCAGTAGGAGGTGGTATCTCAGATTATGGGACAAAGGAGTCAATAGGAGGTGTTGCAATCTTCTTCTTAGAGGCGTTGTGTTTAGGAGGAGAAGGAGGGAAACCAATGTGGTAGTTTGATACAGACAAGAAGGTAGGCCAATCCTTCCCTTCCTTTTTCAGTTGTTCAAGAACTATAAGTTTAATTAGAGCATGGTGGAAGATATACTTTTGAAGCTTATCGGGTTTTCTTTGTGCAAATGAAATCATCCTTTGCAAGCTCTTGAAGAGGAAAAAGGATAAGTCTATTTCTTTCTTACTAGTGAAATGGATAAGGAGCTTGAAATGGTATTTCAAAACCCAACTGTATCTTCCTTCACATGTGAAAAACCTCTGAATGATGAATAGCAAGTTGTCATAGTCTTCTATTAGCCATTTCCTAGGTACACCCTTCACTAGATTAGCTCCTCTATGTTCAGGTCTGATCATATCTTGGCACCAGTCTTCCTTTTCAATTTTCTTTTCTTTGAGCCATTTTTCCCCTATCCTAGGGATCTATGTTACTTCAACAATCATATTTGTTGTCACATGGATTTCTAGGGGACCAATTTTTGTTTTTCCACCCTTGTAGTTCTGTAGAAAGTCTCTTGATACCTCCAGATGGTATCCTTGCAATTTCTGGAAAAACCTCCAGCAACCCAAGCATTTGAAGGAGTCGACATGATTAATATCTTGATCGATTAATGAAGTGTTTGTATGTTTGAATTTGACCAGGGAGCCTGACCTTTTCCTGGGAATGGGGTCCTTCCTTGGTGCCATGAGAGAAATGAGAACCTACTTCAATTTTTTCTGCACAAGAATTTGTGAGAAAACGATCCCAATGAAGAAGAGCTTATTGAATGTATGCAAACCTTGAAACCCTTTGATGGCAAGATGCAACTATGGAAGAGACCCTCAGTGCTATGATGATGGTCAAAATAACTCGGGCACACCTCCTTTTAATAGCTTTCCTCATGCAAAAATTCAAATTTCAAAACAAGGTGTTTTCCCTCTAAGTTTGTAATACATCATACACTGAAATGATGCTTTGCGTTGACAACAGAGGCTAAGTTGGTATCACCTCTAGTAAAAAAGTACACAGATGCACTACAAACTCGCAATCATGAAGGAGGATGGTAAACAAAAGGTCAGATCGTAATTTGAGAGATACATGATGGCTAAAAATTGGATACAAATCGACTTATATGACCCATGACTTGTTTTAAGATGTGAATGACTTATCCTATGACCCATAATGACCTAGGACAATGACTATGAAAACCACTTAGTCATTTTTACCTTATGTGACATGACTCACATTGCTGACTAGACTCATGAAGGGCACACTTTATTTAATGACTCATGAGACAAAAACCAAATAAAAAATCACCTAAGACAAGAATAAAAAGGTATTTTTATTGTGAGATAACATCTGGCTCTAATTGGGGATGGAAGCCTCCCTGTGAGGTTCCAAGAAATCACAAGACTAGTTTCCTTTACTATCACCTACAAAACTTGTAAAGAAGTGAAAACATTGTTCCATTGGGCATGGAGTTATTATGACACTAAAACTGAAAAAGAAAAGATATTTACAATGGAGAAGGCTTAAAAATCCTTAGTAGAAATAGGTTTTGAGAAAACGCCCATTGATTGGGCCACCAAATACTTCATTACCTTCCAGATTCTGCAAGAGAAAAGTGTTTTTCTGCAACACTTGAGTGATGATGAAAGGTCCAGTCCACAATGTATCAAATTTCCCATGCTTGCCTTTATCCTGTCTATAAGCATCCCACTTTAAGACAAGATCCCTTGTTTGGAAAACATCTTCCTTGGCCTTTTTATCAAAACTCTCCTTCATATGCTTCTGATGTAGCTCTGTCTTCTCAAGTAACTTCTTCCTTATCTATTGAAGTTCAACTAGATGAAGAATCCTTCTAACCAAATCATTTGGTTCCCCTTCTTCTTCTTGAAATTTTTTTGCAACAGGTAATGCTAGTTGGATAGGAAAAATGGCTTCAATGCCATACACCAGCTTGAAAGGAGAAGTGCCAATGGACTTCTCATTTGTCACTCTATCAGCCCAGAGTGAAAATTTTAATTTAGAATCCCAACTCCTTTGATTTTCTTCAAGCAATTTTCTAATGATCCTCATTAGGCTCTTGTTTGATGATTCAACAAGGCCATTGCCTTGAGGATAGTAAGAAGTTGAGTTAACAAGATGAATACCCATGTCTTCAGATAACTTCACCAAAACATCATCCTCAATATCATTTGCATTATCAGTAACAAGCCTTTTGGGACAACCAAATCTAGCAAAGATACGATCATTCAAGAAATTTATGATAACATAATGAGTGGAATTCCTGGTGAGAATAGCCTCAATCCATTTTGTAAAATAATCAGTTGCCACTAGGATCCACTTATGTTGGCCACTTTATGATGGGTGTATCTCTCCAATAAAGTCCAATCCCCATTGTTGGAAAGGTCCAATGACTAAAATGGGTTTTAATGGAGGATATTTCAGTTGTTGTTTTCCAGTAAACCTTTGACATTTGTCACATGTCTTAACATAGGAGAAAATATCAAAAAATAAACATGGCCAATAGTAACCAGCCCTCAAAATCTTGTGGGTTGTAGTCTTCCAATAATCATGGCCACCACAATTGCTGCTATGAAACTGATGCATAACCTAAACTGATTCTTCTTTGTCAAGACATCTCAACAACATCCCAAAGGGGTCTTTCCAATAAAGCATATTTTCATTAATACAAAACTTGACTTCCTTGAGTTTTAATGAGCTCACCTGTGTTGGATTCATCTATGGAGGGGCTGCAAGAGTCTGCAAAAATTGTATTATATTGTTGTACCACTCACAAGAGGTCAAATTTGTCGAAACTGGCTGATCATGACTGTACCTTTCAATGGAAATTTTGGATGGTGCATCCTCTACATTTATGCTGATAAAATTGATGCCCAACACCTCACAATTCTCCTCAGCAAGAAGCTTTGCCAAACCCTGACCCTTGATCAATTTAGTTGGCTTAATGTCAATGTCAAACTCAGTGAGTTTGGAAATCCACTTGGCTCTTTTACCATCTATATCTGGTTCAATAAGTACATCTCTAACTGAACTAGATGGTACATAAGTGATTACTTTGGCATACAAAATACATATCCTAAAAAAATTAAGTGATTTGATCAAAGCATAGGCTTGTTTTTCAATAGGGTCACACTTTACCTCGACATCTCTTAATGTCTTGTTGAAGAAATCCACTGGTCGTTCATGTCCTTGATCATTTCTATGAAGTAGCACGGATGCAATGGTTTCATTAGATGCAAATGAAAAATTGTAAAAATCTTTACAGTCGTTAGGGTTGATCAAAGTAGGAGCTGACATAAGAGATTTCTTTATAGTTTCAAAAGAATCCCTTACTGCATCATGCCATTTAACTTTTGAATCCTTCCTTAGCATGCCAGTGATGTGTTTAATCAATTCTGTGAAATTAGGAATAAATATCCTAATGAAGTTAATCTTACCAAGAAATGATTGGATGTCCTTCTTAGATCTTGAAATTGATATCTTCTGAATAGCTGCTACTCTTGTAGGGTCAATCTTTACTCCTTTAGCAATCACTATGTGTTCTAGAAGCTTACCTTCTTTTAATGAAAACTGAGATTTCTTTGGATTTAATGAAAGCCCATACCTCCTGCACTTCAAGAATGTCTTCCTCAAATATTGCAAATGCTCTTTATGGCTGTGAGAAAACACTGTTAGATCATCCAAATATATCAGAACAAACTTATCCTTTTCACCTACAAAGGCAATGTCCATGGCCCTTTGAAATGTGGCCCCAACATTCATAAACCCAAAGGGAATCTTGGCATACATAAAAGTACCCCAAGGAGTTGTGAAGGCGATCTTTTCTCTGTCATCTGGGTGCACTGAGATCTGGTTATAGGCTGAAAACCCATCAATAATAGACATGACACTAGCTCCAGACACTCTTTGTAAGATATGCTCCATCTTGGGCAAAGGGTAGTTGTCTTTCTTAGATCACTTGTTCAAGTTCCTAAAGTCAACACACAACCTAATCTCCCCATTCTTCTTCCTAACAGGAACTAGATTAGAAACCCACTCAGAATATATTAGTGGAATGATAATTTGAGCATTCAATAATTTTTTGATTTCTTTTTCCATTATGGGTAGAAGAAGGGCACTGATAGATCTTAGTTTTTGCTTAAAAGGAGCGGCTTCTTTCATCAGGGGAATTCTATGCTCAAACACTTGAGTTTCATAGGTCTTTAGATCATTGTACTCCCATGCAAAAATGTCTAAAAATTCTCTCATCAGGATGCCATATTCATATCTTCATTCTGCAGTCAATTGTGTGGACAAATTTATAGTTTTTGGGCATTTTTCCTCTCCTAAATTGTATTGAAAAAAAAAAGGGTCTTCCTCTTTCTTATCAGGTTTCAAAGGCACATCATTCTGATAAAAAATCTTCTCAAGTGGTACTAATCCTCTATGGATTTGATTATTGGGGAGTTGAATGATATCATGGCGCCCAATTTTTCTTTTCAACTTAGGAATTTTGACTTTTTCAATATTTTCATTTTCATGATCTATATGGAGGGATGAAAACTCATCTATGACTTTTAAAACTTTGACCAATTCCTCATCATCATCAAAAAATTTCCAAAATTTTACATTGTCTGGCAAGGATGGTCCGTATTTGACTTGGATTTCATAATTTAGCTTTGTTGGCATAGGTGGATTAAAAGTACTAGCTGAGATAGCTAATGAATTAGCAAGTTGATTCATAGCTCTAGGAATGTATGGAATATTAAAATCTATAAAAGAATCAATGAGATTCCATACCTCATCTCTGTATGCCTTAAGCCTGACATGCTTGGCTTTAAAAGTGTTTTTGATTTGTTGGATTATTAGATCAGCATATCCAAATACTTCTAGCCCCTGAATATTCAACTCCTTAGCAGTGTTCAAGCCCAAAACCAATGCCTCATACTCTGATATATTTTTTGTCACCTTGAAATCCAATTTGAAAGACAAATGCATGGTTTCTTTTGAAGGTGAAATAAAGACAACACCTGCTCCTGCATACTCTTTTGAACAAGCACCATCAAAGAACATGCTCCATATAGGAGTGTTTTCTACTTCTGGAGATTTCCAAATAGGCTTTATGAGCTGCAATGATGATGACAAAGAATCATCAATCTGAAGTATACAAGACCCCAAACTTGTATCAATTGAGTATATGGGACGATTAGTAGGCTCCTTCTCATCACTGATTATATAAGCCAATTGGGCTTCTTTATACAATCTCCTTTGTTATCCTCCAAAAACTGGGGCAGTTGCATAAGAAAGGTCATTTTGCAAGGTGCCCCCTAGCCTCTTTATCCATGCTCTAGACAAGAGCATACCAAATTTGGGTTGCACATCAACTACCACAATATCCATTACCATGTTTCTCATTGGTAACTGAGATAAGGAGATGGCTAAATCTTTTATCAAACCAAGGCACTTGACCTTCCTAAAGTCAAATGAAAATAAATCATGATAAGACTTGGTAATATCCAAAACCAACTCATCCATAACTGCTTTTGGCATGAGGTTATGAGAGGCTCCTGTATCTAGAAGGAAGTTATGTAGAATTTTGTCATGGATGTTCAAGGAAACATAGAATGGTGGACATGTTTCCTCACAGTCTTCAACCATTAGACTAAGGATAATGGTAGGTTTGTCATCTTGGATATTTACAACATCAGCGACAATTGGCATGGGTTTAGGCTCAAGGGATTTGATGATAGTTTGTTTGAAGGCACCATTCTTCATTAATTCTATGAGTGGTATGGGGATTTTAACCTTCTGAATTTCCGATTCAAAACTAAAAGAGAAAGGGACTTTGTCAGGGTTCCTTACCTCTTGCATAGGATATTTAAGAAGTACTTGATTCTTGACTTGAGCTTGATCTTTTCTTGGTTTCTATTTTGCAGAGGCAACAACTTTGTTAGGAGGAGCTTGTTCATCTTGCGTAACATTACTCTATTTAGATCTTAGATTATATCTATTCTGATCATCAGTTTGACAAATATATTCTTCATTTGAATCTTGATTAGCTTGTTGATTAATCAAAGCTTCTTCATAGGCAGACTGTGTCAAGAAAGAAGCATCACCCTTTTCACCTAAACAATGAATCTCATCATCTTCTTCAGGCTGCTCCTCCTCCATTACTGTGTTCTGAAAAGGGGCTTTGATATTCTGATCTTCATTTGCATTTTTGTTCCTCTATAAAATCTAATGTTGCTCATTATTTCTCCTATATGGGTTTGGGTTTTGAGGAATGAAAGTATTAGGATCTCTACCTTTTGCAGGCTGCTTGTTATCAAGCTTCATTTTAGACAATTCTGAAGTCAAATACTCAATCATCTTGGCCATATTTTCAATGTTAGGATCAACACTTGATGATGAGGCTTCTCCCTTTTGTTTTGTCCTCTCTCCTCTTCCTTTCAATTTTTTTGCAGCCAAGATATTAGATTCCACTTCAAGTGTTGCATCCTACATATCAGCCAATGTAACATACCTCCTTTCTCTCAAAAGAAAACAAAATTCACCATCAAAAGCATTAGCACATGTGATCTTTTGTAGAGGTAGTAGTAGACTTGATTTCAGCTGGGATTTTACTGTACATTCTATCAAATTTCTTGGTGAAGTATGACACTGATTGACCACTCTTTCTTCTCAAGTTCCCAAACTCTGTAATGTAGTACAAAAAGTCTTTTTTATCCCCCCATTGTTTTAAGAAAGTATCATCAAAACTTCAATTCATGTTATAGATCCCGGGGTTAATTCTCTAAACCACCTCCTAGTCTCTCCATCTAAGCTTTGCACAAACACTTGCATCCATACATATTCATCTATGATGTTTAAGTTATCATCATAACTATAAAACAATTCAATATGTTCTTTAGTTGTGACCTCTTCTACCCCTGAAAATTTTGGCATATACTTTTGATAGTCTCCAGTAGGCATTGCATTTAGAAGATTGGGAAATACTAAAGGGGTATATCTAGCAGCTATAATTCTTTCCATCTTAGTGGGATTTTGAGGTGTTGTTTCCATGATAACAGTAGATGTAGATGCACTGGAAGTTTGTATTACAAGGGATTGAGATGAGGTTGATATTAAAGATGAGGGTGAAGTAATAAGAGGAGAAGGTATTTTTGGACTTTCAATGGAAGATGGAAAGTAAGAAGCTCTATAAAATTCAGACAATAGTTTGGCAAGGTTTTCTTCTCCTTTCACAGACAATTCATGTAGGACAAGTTCAACTGCAGGTAGATTTGTATGAATAAAGGCTGAATTGGGTTTAGTTTTAGATTGAGAAGATTCTACAGAGGATGAGCAAATGTCTTCTACAAAAAAGGGTGAACTATCTTCTTGAGTTAAATTAGAGGATCCTTGGACTTTAGAAGCTATCTTTTCACTAGCAATTTCTAAACTTATAGCTTCAACAATTTTTTATTTTATCAATGGATTTTTTGGAAAAGACACAGAGGGATTTCTAGATATACCTAAACTTGAATATCCCTTCTGTAATGTCTTTCCCTCTTTGATGATCCTCTCAAGATCAGATACTGGATCAATTAGTGGTTGCTGAGGATTTGCTCGGGTATGTGCCTTCTTAGGAGACACAATTCACCAATGGAGTCACCATATAGAAGATTACAACCGAACTAATGATGCACAACTTTTTTCTATCATCAAAGTTGGGACTATGTCGTCTCCCAGGGAAGCTTGCTTCACACTCCTTTCCCCAGAAACGGTGCCAATTTGTTATCACTTCAGGGGTCTCTTCAGGTTGTAGATCAAGAGAGCCTGGTAACTTTATCGGAATGCTTAAAGATGTATGTAGAAAATGGATAAAAGTGAATACCTCACACACTCAATCTTCAATTCAATATAGATTTGGATAAATCAGGAAAAAAGAAGGCCACCAAAAGGGTACTTCTCAGAGAGTTGTTAACTGAGATGAATGAAAGAAACTAATTATATCAACAATACCACATTCATAAATAATGTATGTGATAGGTAAAGTATAAATAGAAAATTACTTATGACTCTATGTTTATTTATGCAGAGATAATAAGGCAATTATCAATCACAGAATAAGCATTGAAATGAAAAATATCTCTAACTCACAAGTACAAAAATGAAAGGTACGAAGAAAGTTTGAACAGTATCCAATGGCAGAAACTTATCATTCCATGATATATTAAAAAAGGTATGGATCACAAAGAGTACATATGATAATTCATGTTCGAACCTCAAATAGTGATGCCTCTATGGGCTTAAATAGTGCTTACAAAATGGTTGTTAGATCCTCAAAGGATGGATCTTAATGACACTTGTTAAAATAAATCTACAAGATTACAAAAAATAGGATTTTAGATCCTATTTTTAAGGGATAGATATCCCATCCTAATCCCACTTTAGCTCCACCTGATATTCCTAATGGGTGTAGGAGACCATAATCATCAACCTCTAACAGCTGGAGCACTAACCCAATCTTTGATTGCTGAAAATCAGGTCAAACTTTGACCGAATATTTCACACAAAACTTTGATGAGTTTGTAGTGCAATACATTATGGAAACCTTCTTTGTGCTACCAATTGGATGTAGGAGACTGTTTTAATACATAGTGAGTGAATAGTTTCTTTGAAGAGTGAGCTAGGTGTTGCAAGGCCTGATAATTCATGATATAACCTGTGTAGCCCTGGAAACTTCAAAATTTGTGACAATTTCTTTTTGTAAATGAAGACTTGTCTTGACAAAAAACACATTACTGCTGATTACTGATCCCATTGAGACTACTCAGGCTTCGTATCAATATCTATACCATACATATCCCCCTTAGGATAACATAAAAATGACTTCATCATTTATCATCAATCACACAAAATTTTAAAACATTTTGCATTAATCATCAAGCTTGGGAGAACTAGAAAAGGTAATCTTCTTCAAGAAGATAGCCAAATTCTTCTTACTAAGCATATTTTTGGCCAAGTATAAGTGCTATGTTAGCCTTCTATTATATGCTCTTAGACTAAGGTTTTGTTTGTATATATTGGCCAATTGTTTCTTCTGAACCCTCTTTCTTCTGATGTTCTTTTTTATCTTATTGCATTCCTCTTCCAATTCATTTATTTGGCTTGATAGTTGTTTATGAAGTGTGATATTTTCTTGATGTAACTTCTGATTCTTTTACTAGACCTCTTTAATATGACTGTTTTCCTCCTTGAACAATTGAGCCCAATCCTCTCCAGGTCCCTGCTCTTGTTCTGAAGTTGGCTCTAGTGGAGATTCTCTCAACTGGACTATGTCTTCCAATGATTCCTTTTCAAGAGGGTAAGATTTAAATTTTGACAACTTAGCACTAGGATTTACCATATCATTGATTGGAATAGACTCCTCTGCTAAAACAAGCTTCCTCCTTGAGGACCTTCTGAGAACTAGTGTGTCAATTTCATCTTGGATAATTGGGGGGTTGTATTCAATTTCCATATGAGGGAGAGGTTCTGCTTGTTCTTCAATAATAGTTTCTTGGGCCTTTTCTTTTCTCTTATTTCTTCTATAGACTTGGGCAAGTGAGGGTTTTGAAGGAATAAGGTTTTGAGAAGGTTGATGTTTTTCAGATGCATGGGGGACAATAGAACTAGAAGGTTGAGCTATTTCAGGTGTAAGAGAAGAAGGGGTAGAATATAATGCTACTTCAAATGAGGGAGATTGAGGATCAATGGGAGGTGGTATCTCATATGATGGGACATAAGAGTCAATAGAAAGTGTTGCAATCTTTTTCTTAGAGGCTTTGTGTTTAGGAGGAGAAGGAGGCAAATCAATGTGGTAGTTTGATAAAAAAAAGAAGGTAGGCCAATCCTTCCATTCCTTTTTCATATCTTCAAGAACTATAAGTTTAATTAGAGAATGGTGGAATATAGAGTTCTGAATCTTATCGGGTTTTCTTTATGAAAATGAAATCATCCTTTGCAAGCTCTTGAAGAGGAAAAAGGATAAGTCTAGATCTTTCTTACCAGTGAAATGGAGAAGGATCTTGAAATGGTACTGCAAAACCTAGATGTGTCTTCCTTCACATGTGAAAAACCTCTGAATGATGAATAAAAGCTTGTCATAGTCTTCTATTAGTCATTTCCTAGGGACACCCTTCACTAGATCAACTCCTCTATGTTCAATTCTGAGCATATCTTGGCACCAGTCTTCCTTTTCAATTTTCTTTGATTTGAACCATTGTTCCGATGTCCTAGGGATCTTTGTTACTTCAACAATCATATCCGTTGTCACATGGATTTATAGGAGACCAATTTTTGTTTATCCACCCTTGTATTTATGTACAAAGTCCCTTGATACCTCTAGATGGTATCCTTGCAGTTTCTAGAAACACCTCCAGCAACCCAAGCGTTTGAAGGAGTTGACATGATTAATATCTTTCTTGATTAATGAAGTGTCTGTAGGCTCGAATCTGACCAGGGAGCCTGAAAGTTTCCTGGGAATGGGGTATGTTATCACATAATCTTTCTAGGGGGTTGTTTTTCCTTACGAGCAACGCCTTGGCGAAAAAATGTGAGGAAAGGAGTTAAAAAACCCACATTTTGGCGTTTATCCAAAGTCTTGGTGAGGATTTGATGGTTTGGTGCACTATTCTAAGGAGCACGTAGATCTGGGCAGTCAATATTGGCATGCATAGATCTACAGTGCACAACCCATATTGGACCCCCCCACCCCGACATTATGCCGTTAACAAGGGGGGGGGGTTCCGAGTTGGTGGTTTCTGAGTAAGGGCCCCCCACTGTCGTGGTGCCTCCTTATGAACTCAGACGCCCCCCCCCCCCTCTGAGTAGACCACTTACCACTCCATCCTCCCGCTGCCATCTATCCCCCACTCCATCTCTCTCCTCTACCTATTACTTACCCTGCTCCCCCTCATCCTTTCGTTGCAACACACCTATCCTCCACTCACCTCTGTGTCATATTCCTCTTCACTTCCACCTACCATATCCTACCATGTGTTCTCCCCTCATACTCAATCTCACCTCCATCTAGGCAGGTTGTCTCCACTGTGGTTACTACCATAGCCTCTCTTATGCCTCCACATCATGGTCCTGTGCCACATCACCTCTTCGCCTTTAAATCTTTGACGCCCACGCATACCTAGTAGTATTCTGGTCACACCCACCTCTTTAGCCTCATCATCTCCATCCACATCTGCTAGTCGAGCCCCTCTTCAAAGGTCCACGAAGAAGCAAAAAACCAAGGACATGCTGCCATGCCTCCCAGGTGCCAAGTTTGACTTGCACCATCATGATCCTGATGTGGAAGTTATGAAAGTAGGGGAGGTGGTTGAAGTGTCATCTCCCCCATGAATGGAGAAGTCAAAACGATATGACCATGAAGACGGACTGTCAGCTCTGGTAGTCCAGGATCGCATGTGCAGGGATACTACATGCACAGTTTGATGAAGAAGAGACTCCGAGAGATTGGCAGGAGTCAAGATTGTGTCTGACAGAGGAAGGCATGTGTAGAGGAGACTGCAGGTGCAGTCTAACTGAGACGATGTAACGCCATGGAGGCTTGAGCATGCCTCTGTTGTTGTTTACAATATTTTTTGAGTATATGTAGGGAGTTTTGTTGTTTTTGTAAGGGTATTTGGTTGAGCAGAGCTCCCAATCTATAATCTTGTTCTACCAGAGTTGTTCTCTGGTTATGTAATTGACTTGAGACTTTCTTGTTAATAGAAACCAACTTCTCTCTTTCCATTTTTGTCTATAAAGGTTGTTTAAAACAATCGAGCATGTATGATCCAATCAAGGATCGTTATACTGTTGTAATGGAGGATTGATTATAGTGGTATCGTGGATAGTTTTATTCATTCCTTGTGTGTATGTTTCCTTCTCACATTGAATGGCTTGGGCATGGAGGATCTAGTCAAGATGTTGCATTTGTAGGATGATGGAGGTTTGATCATATTGCAGTTGTAACTATGTTCCTTGTAGGCATATTTCGGTGTCTGAATCAAGGTTGCTCTTGAGTTCGGGTTTTCCTCTCTGAGTTGTTGGAAGGCTTGATTCCTAGGACAACCTCCTTCACCCTTTCTCCTAAGTCTTCCCTCTTCTCTTGCTTTAACTCAATTTACTGACTAAATTTAATGTGGCCCTCACTTCCCTGTACATTTCTTGTCTAGTTCTGTGTTGAACATTATTCAGATTCTGAGTTTTTTCCATCAACCTCCATCCATATAAAACCAACATCCACAAAAAATTGATGGGTATTAGGCTTACATCTGACACAATCCAGAGGTGACTTCTGGTGCTAACATTTCTGGTGCCATTTTCAAGGACGAGATTGAAGATTTTCTCTGGGTAGAATGACAACAAACTTATGATTCTGAAGGTGCATCAGACATCGGAATATTTGAAGATTTCGCTTACACCTGGCGACTCTAGTGTGGCGACTCCACTGTCTCGGCTCCACTTTTTTAGTGTGGTTGCTTCTGGGTACACCTAGTAGCCCCTCATAAATCACAACGATCAAATCTGGTCTTTGATGGTGAACAAAGACCAGACACACTCATCCTACACATCATTCACCTAGTGACTCCATGGTTGAAGAACGATTTGGCGACTCCACTGGTTCGAAATGGAAAGAATCTCGGCTCAAAGGTTTGATCCCTTTAATTTTTCTGATGTTCTTGGTTTTCCCAATGTTGTTCCTACTCCAAATGAATGGAATGATTATTTGCATATATTTAGAGAGCATAAATAGGACAACCCTACTCAGCATCTCAAATTGTTTCATGAACTCATGCATCAGTGGAAGATACATCACGAGGATTTATTAATGAAGATGTTCATGTTCTCATTAGCAGGGGATTCTTGTGAATGGTATCATTCTTTACCCCCTACTATCATTTCTTCACTGGAAGAATTTCATACATCTTTCAACGCTCATTGTCAGAAGTTTTATCCCTCTGAATTAATTTTTCATAGTTGTTGTGAGGGATACAATGACTGTATTCAAGATAGAGCTGCTTCCTATGTAGGTCGTGAGGATGAGCCTGATGACTTGGATCAGAAATCAGTTCCTTCTCTTTCATGTTTATCTGCATCTGAGGAGAGTTGTAAGGATGGGTACCAGGAGGAAGAATATTCTTTGAGTGAGCTGATGGAGCTGGTAAAATTTCTCTCTGCCAAACTAGAAAGGTTGGAATCTAAAGAAAGTGCAGAGGATTTTCCAACCCATGAAGAAGATGTTCTTGGTAGTTTTTGGTTTAATGAACTGTTCTTCCCTAATACCTGCGTTGTTGACCCAGGGTTCATATCTTTCAGGGTACCATCAAAGCCTAAAAATATCAGCCTTTCTGGTAAAACAAAAGGCAACACAATACATAGGATGCACTGCACAGTCTCACCCAAGATAGATTTTTATGGGTGGCTATAAGACTTAGGTGTTTACAGCCTAGGATTGAGCGAGAGATATGGAATCTGTATTTTGAACCATTTATTATAACTTGGGTTACAAACTACTATTAGTCTCTTTTATATTTTAACCCCCATGGCATCTTTTCCTGATATCCCAAAAATATTTAACCAAGCAATATAATAACTCATTCATTCATTCCACACAACGTTTAACTACTAAAAGTATGACAAAGATATGCATGCATTCATCACATTACACAAGTATTACCGTGGTTCACCCCCTCCTGGGCTACGTCCACAAATATTTGGCTCTTTTCTCTTTTATTATGGTAGTTCTGCAATTCTTGTGCCACACTCTTCCAACTCTCCTCAGATGGTAAGATCTATATGAGGCGAACTAGATCGCACTAGGATCCTCAACCTGCGATCTAATCCTCAAGATCTACCTTCTCTCCTTGGCTCTAGTTCAATCTATTTACAAAAGTAGTTCATATATTAAAAAACATTACATACCATATCAACCTCAACAAAATTAGCAGGCTGAACTCTTCTATGATACCTACGTATATATATTTATATCTATCGAGCTCTTCAGCCATTTACATAAAACCTTACAAAAACCCTAACCCTACTATCGTTAGGTATTCCTTCTCTGCGTGTGTTCTTTGCTTCCTTCCAGCTATCGCCTCCTTCTTACATGCACACATTTTGTGCTTCTTAACAGTTGTCGCTTTCCTCTTGCATGCTTTCTTTCCCATGATTTCTCTTCCAGGTGTCATTCTTCTTTGTGCACGCCTTCTTTACCACTTCGGCCTGCTGCCAACAGGCCCCCAACACTGACATGTGACTTGTCCTGAGTCACCTAATATTTCCGAGCTGCCTCGATCTCCTCGGTGATCGTCTAAAACTTCTCCCTCATCTCTGCTTCTTTTATCAGTGCGTATGTTGTCTTCTCCTTAATGGTATCCACTATTTGAACTGCCACTTCGTCGATGAGTAATACTGCACATTTTTCCTGTGTTTATGCCATCTGTGTTCTAGTTGCTTCTACTTGTGTGAGTACTTTTTCTACTCATTCATGTAATGGTTCTGTTTGAGCCCGAAGCTCATGTTTCTGTGTTTGCACAGTGATAAGTTCTACCTGCATCTTCTTCATCTCTTACGTCCCCTTGACCCGTTCTGGGATTGGTATGGTCTTTTGCCTCTGTTTGAGTTCTTGGATCACTGTATTGATCCTTTCCTCTTTCTTGTCCCAACGTTGAACCTGTGGATCCTCCTCCAGTCTTGTTCAAAGTTGTGCAGCTTTATCGAGCAAGTCATCTATCATGCCAACCTATTTATCCATCTCCTGTATTTGCATTGTTGTTGCCTGCCTCCTTTTCTCCTTTACTGCCAGTGGAGTTGTTGGTGTGAGTTGTTCTCGGAGATCCTCGATCTCCTTCTGGTATCGAGCAATTGCGTGTGCAATCTAGTCGATCTTTTCTACGGCTAGGAGTTTGTTTCCTTGTGCAGTGCTTGGAAGTTTTCCAAAAAATTATCCCACTCTACGTTCCAATTTGTTATTGGGTTCTGTCTCCTTCTGAGTTTTGCATTTGTCTCACTCACAATATTTTCCAGCGCTTCTCGCGTCTTTGTTTCTTTCTGTAGCTCGACTAAGTTTTTATGTGCTCGAGACTGCATCTCGTGGTCAACACTAACCTACAATTTGTACAGTGCCTTTGATTTCATCTGTGTTAAGACCAATTGGATGTGGTCCAAATCCTTCAGTGGTGTCTGTCCCACGATTTCATCCATTCGTAGCATGCTCGATTTTATGTAGACCATTGCATATGTGTGTGGCATTGGGAGGACTAGGTCTCAGTCTTCTACCTCCACTCTTTCATTGGTTTGTGTTGTCGACGAATCTATGCCTCTACTGCTACTTTCTCTCTGGGCCTCCTCGAGTGTCCTGAGGAGATGTCCCATTTATGCCATCTCTTTTTTCACTTTATCCCTATGATGTGTGGCATGATCGAAGTCTTCTGCTAGACAATCCTGGACCATTCTTGCGATCATTTCTCCATCGTCCTCTGTGATTGTATACTCCGGTGATGCTTGGTGCACCTTTGATTTCTTGCGTGTGCCTGCTTCCTGTACAACTGGTCTCTTAGCTCCCCCTGGTTCCTGTGTGACGGGATTTGAGGTGGTCTCCTATGCTCCCTTATCTTACTTCGATTGTTCGTTGGTATCTTTCTTCTCCTTCTTGGTCCCTATCATACTTTCCCCTTCGCTTGCATGAGTTAGCTTATTTTGGCCCGTCCTTGGTTTCTTAGGCACTGGGATTTGTAGAGGCTATGTTTTTGCTTGCGCTGCCTCTCCTTCTACGAGTCCTTCCGGTACTTCCTAGGGAATGGATGGGATCCTCCATGCGTCAGGCCATTTGTTGATGACCATGTTTATATCACCTTCTGTGATGTAGTAGCGCATCGGTAGCCAATGTTTATCTATATCCTGGCTTGGTTGTATCCACATGGCTTGACGTGTAGCCCAAAAGTTAGCGATGTCCCCATATCGCGCGACAACATCTGGTGTTATTCTCCATGATCAACTAATGGATTCCTATATGTCCTATAGATATGCTTCAAAGATGGTTCCATTTTCTCTCTTATGCTTGGCCTGTGGCCCAAATCTCAGTAATAAATATCTCGCTCTCGCTGGTTGTGGTCTAGTAAAAAAAATTACATACTCTGGTTCTCGCCATCCCATGAAGGTTATGAGGGTTAGTAGCCACGAGTAATGGAATTTTGTAGCATGCTTGCATTCCACTTGAATAAAGTTTAAAAGATAAGGCACCCAACTCACGAAGGTGCCTTCTGTGCACTGAGTTGAAACTGCGATGACTCATGCTGGTACTTCATCTTTGCAGCATTTTCTTAACAATTTACAAGCTAAGATCTTTGTACCCAATTGTGTCGCTACATTGTTGATCCATTTGATTATAATGCCTCTTTTCCCCTTGGCAGTACCATATTTCTTCTTCATTTCCTTTGCTAATGCTTTCTCCTTGGATTTATCATCCAGAATCAACACGGGATCCATACCCTGGCTGGGTAGTCCTGTTATCTGCATGATAAAACCAACAGTTATGAGGATAGGTTTGTCCATCCATATATCCCCTCTGTGCATGACTGCTAATAGTTGCTTAACGCATGCTGTCACATACCGGCCTCTACCAAAATGTGGGAGTTTCAGGAACCCTAAAATGCATGTTTTGTCCAGTCCAACTTCCCACTGATATGGCTGGATGATTGTTTCCCCAAGTTGGTTGACCATTATGTTCTGCATAAAAACCCTCGGCGCAAGTTCTGGGTACTTGGTTTCATTTGATAGCTCATGGTTGGAATACTTGAGCTTCCCAATGTGACCTAGTAGCTGTGGATCTACCTGTACTCCCTATGGCATGCATGGTAGCACAATTTCTGCTGTTGGTTTCTTGCGAGGTGAGCTTGGTATCATAACTTTGTCTTCCTGATGTGATGGTTGGTACGAAGTTCCAGCAACACCTGGTTTCTCCCCTGTAAGCCATTCTGGCCAAGCTGAGGTAGTTCTCATGGTATTTTCTATTGGTTGACCTAGGCTGGGTACCTACGACTTGTCTGGTTTCCCTTCTGATCCATGATTATGTGCCATTTTGTTACCTTTTGTGGTTGGTTCAGTGATTTTTGGTTGCACTTCCTGTTAGGTTTTCGCTTCCTCGTTCTAAGGTTCATGCATCCCTGCTGGTGTGTCCTCTTTTAGGTCCTCTTCTTGTGTCTATTGAATCTCTTCCAGTATCGGGGTAGAGTTCACAGGTGTTATCTTTGGGGATGGGATCTCATCGATATCGACGATCTCCGGTTGTTGCTACTCATTTTCTTGCAACAGTCCTCGTGACCTAATTTGAACCCTGGTCGATTTGGATGTATGGTCTGGTTCGGTGGACTTCGGTGGTGCCATAGTGGTGAGTGTCGAATGTTTGCTGAGTTTGAAAGACTATGGTGAGCTCTGTGGTCTCGCTTTGTCTGTGCGGGCTGCTATTTCTCTCTCTTTTTTATCCTTTTGCGAATAGACTAGTTTCTTATGTGCTCATGTGTTGTATGGGCTTGTCATGAAGCTTATCGAGGACACTTCCTCCATGATACGCTTAATGTACCATAATTGTGGGTTCAATGCATCTACGATAGTTTCATACTTGCCATTACACTTACTTTCTCGTTTCCAGTTGGCATGTTTAATGTGATGTTCCATCAGTCCTTGTCGTGCCTTAATTTCACTTAGTGTTGTCATGTCATCCTGATTTTGCTAAATTTTTGTTTCCCGCTCATTTTTCTTTGGCATGTAACCATTGTTCTTTCCTTTGTTGCATTCGTGTTTCGAGCGTCCTGTGGATTTTTTATCTCTGGCATGCTTTGTGGTTTTTTTTTTTTTTTTACTGCGTGGTAAATGGTTGACTGTCCTTATACAACATCAATCGACTCTTGTTGATCATTCCTCTGAGGTCTGTGCCTGCTAAATCTCTTAAATTTACAGCTCCACCATCTGTTACAGATTTGACCTCGTATGGTCCTAACCAATGCATTCTCATCTTTCATGGGTGTTGAAATGATTTGTTGTCATAGAGCAATACTAGATCTTCTTCCTTGAAAGTCTTCTTCTTAATGTGTCGATTGTGCCATGCTTTATCTTTGGCCTTCTGCACTTGTTGATGGAATCCTTCCAGGATTTGGTCTTCCTCCATTGCTAACAACTGGTTCAGTATTTCCTGTATCGTGTCACGTTCTGTCATTTGTGTGATAGGTTCTATGCGTAAGCTAGGTACTAAAAATTCTAATTGAACCACCGCTTCTTGGCTGTAGACTAGTTTGAATGGTGTGTGCCCTGTCAACTTCTTGCATGTCATTCTATACACCCATAATATTGTTGGTACTTTGAGGTCCCAGTCATCTCTATTGATGTTACAGATATTTTTTAGTGCGTTCTCTAGAATTTTGTTGATGGCTTCTACTGGGCCATTCGCCTGTGGATGATACAATGTGCTTTTATGGTGGTGGACTTCAAACTCTTCAAGCATCACGTGGATTGTTCTATTTATGAAATGTGTTCCCTGGTTTCTCATCAAGACTCTTGGGCACCCAAACCTAGTAATTACTTGTTCAAATAAGAAGTGTGCAGTTGTCTCTATGCTCCAGTCTTTTATTGGTGCGGCTTCTGCCCACCTTGTTAGGTATTACATTGTGGTGATGATGTATCTTTCCCCTGTTATTTTGGCTGGTTGGTTAATTGGTCCCACAAAGCCTATTGCCCATTTATCAAATGCTTGTAATGTCACTTGTGGTCGTAACAAAATCCCATCCCTTCTATTGGGTTTGCCTACCCTTTGACAAACATCGCATCCCTGACAGTACTCTTTCGAGTCTCTGTGGATCATTGGCCACCATAATCCTGCGTAGAGTACCTTCTGCACGATATCTTTTCCTGCATAGTGTCCTCCTGCAAATCCCTCGTGGGCTTCTACTAAAATTCTTGGTTGTTTGTGCTCTAACATGTACCTTCGTAAAATTCTATCTGTGCCCATTTTATATAGATGTCATGCGATCAGTTGATAGTTAGTTGTGCGAACTACTAGGTTCCTCTTCTGCGTGGTGGTATATTCTTGCGACGTGGTACCTGTGCTCAAGTATTGGATGATCTTTGCAAAGTAGTCATCAACAATCTGTAATGAGAATAACTGGGCATCCAAAAATTTGTCTTCTAAGTTCGTGGGTTCTTCTCCATTTGTGACCTGTGATAGGTGGTCAGGTCCTGCATTCAATTTTCCTGGTTTAACTATTACTTCGAAGTTGAATTCTTGAAATAACAGTAACCATCGACATATTCTCCCCCCCAAAACTGGCTTGTTGACTAGGTATTTCAGGGTTGAGTGATCTGTAAACATCTTAAAATTTTTTCCTAGTAGGTAGTGTCTGAACTTCTACAGTGCATAAACCATAGCTAGGCCTTCTCTTTCCGCCATGTTATAATTATGTTCTAAGTCTGATAGTTTTCTGCTTGCAAATGCTATCGGGTGATCTAAGTCTCCTTTTCCTGGCTATGCTAAGATAGCTCCAAGTGTTATCCTTGATGCATCTACATGCACATGGAATATCTTTCCCCAGTCTAGAAATACTAATATTGGTGCAGTGACCATATTTTCCTTCAGAGTATCCAGACCATGTTGACACTCGTCGTTCCATTGGTACTTTGTATCCTTTCTTAGTAGTTTCTCCATTGGTGTTGTGATATGCACATATCCTTTGATAAATTTCCTATAGTATCCTGTGTCTCCTAACGTTGCTCGTAGCTGACGGGATTCTTTTGGTGCTGGTAAATTAATGATGACTGTGATCTTTACCGGATCGACCAATAGCCCTTGTTTTCATACTATATGGCCCAATAGTTTCCCAAACGGTGTTCCAAATATACATTTCTTTATGTTTAGTGATATCTGGCACTGTTTGCATCATTATAGCATCAAGCGTAAAACTTCCACATGTTTTTTCAATAGACTGGAGACTGTCCATTCATCCAGGTATACTTCAAGAAACTAATGGATGAATTCTTTAAATGTTGCGATAACCATTCTGGAGAATATTGTTGGTGCATTATTCAGTCCAAATGGCATGACTGTATATTGGTAATATCCCCATTCTGTCATGAACGTGGTCTTGTATCTGTCCTCCCGTGTTATCTTGATCTTATAGTAGCCTGAGAATCCATCCGTGAATGAGTAAGATTCGTGTCCCCCCACATTCTATAACACTTCATCTGTGAACGGTGTAGGGAATGGCTCGTGTAGGCATGCATCATTCAACTTCCTCAAGTCAACTCATATCCTAATCCCTCTTCCTTGTTTCTTGTCCTGTACGACCATCGGGCTTATCCATTTTGATTCCTCGACTGGTTCGATTATTTTGGATTTGAGCATCTGGTCGATATCCTCTTTAACTTTCTATTTATATATGGGGTTCAGTCTATATGGTTGTTGTCTAATCGGTCTCACTTCAGGTCTGAGAGGTATCTTCATCTCTCCTAGTTCTCATGCTATTCCCTTCATTTTTGTAAATGTTGTAGGAAACAAATCGTTGTATTCACGCAACAACTCTATGATGCTTTCTACTGTTGGATCATCCTAGTAGTCTCCAATGCTGGCCATTTTGGGATGTTCAATTGTTCCGATGTTAACTTTCTTTACCTTGATTGGCATGGAAATAACTTCGGATTCTATGGGTGGTCCCTTAACATCTCTTTTTCTTTCTACTTCTTCAATCTGAATGTCGCGTGGGTCATCTTCGTCTGGTGCTTCCTCCTGTACATGGTAACATGACAATAGTTCCTTGACTATCTTCTTATTTCATTGCTTCTCTTTGGTAATAAGTTCTATTTCTGATTCTTCAATGAATATGATTCCTCTGATCCGTTTCAGGGCTGCATCTATGTTGGGGTTCTCATGCTCAAATGAGAAAGTGACGGTAAAGTTATGTTGCAATGTCATCCATGTTGTAGTTCCTTTGCACAATTCCTGATCTGTATACTAGTTCACTGGTATGCCCTCTAAAGTGTGAATGAAGTGGTGAGGTCATTCCTCTGGTGGTGTCATTTTCCACAGCGTTTTTCACTCCAAGTGTTTCACTCGTATCCCTAGTCCTTCATATCTCCGTTTTTTGTTGTTTTTATGTTCTGTGTTGAACCTTATGCACATTAACCACTTAAATTGGTACCGGTTTGTGATAATTTCCTTGTGTGCACCCCACCATCTTACGAGTGCGGCCTTGAGTGATAAATCCAGTGCTAGTAGCCTCTAGTTCTCTAATACTTCGTCTTCATATTGTGTCAATAATGTTTCCAAATTATTTAGTTCGTGGAAACTGGGTGGTTCTTTGATTTCTATGCCTATCCATTGTACTGCGCAATCTATTCTTGCACATCTTCTCATGGATACTTCATGTAGTCTTTGTTGCCAATTTTCTAACCCGGTGTCTGAATATATTGTGCATGAAGTAATGTTGTGCCAACTGAGTACCCCGTATGCATTTGGGTTTACATAATCCTCCTCGTGCACATTTGTTCTATACAACTAGTCAATCTCCTCTAAGTCTAGGCAAGTGGGTTCTACGAACCTTTCCCCTTCTGATGGATCTAGTGGTGCTATGACCCTGTAATCTCTGAATTCAATTGTCATATTCCTTGTCTTCAAGTTAATTATGGTCTGGTTGTCAAACGCCTAGTCCAGACTTAGTAGTGTCGAGTATGTTGTTGTTCCATCTACTATTTCAATGACTTCAAAGTCTTCTTTAATGCGCACTCCATCAAGATTTACTGTTACTCCTTTCAGTCTCCCTATTGGTAGGACCCTATGTTGGTTTTCTAGTTTTAATTGGACATTTGAGTATCCCAATGTTGGCTCTCCCATGCATTGCCAGGTTTTCTTGGGTATCACATTCACTTCGGATCCTAGGTCCAGTATGATGTCTCCCATATTGAAATCCCCAATGTTAGCATTCAGTCTAAATTCCCTACTTGTTCTTATTCTTGTGTGTATATGATTAACAATTTTCAGTTCTAGCTTTTGTTTCATCTCGCTACTACATTTCTCTAGGATGTTTTGCAATATTTTCACAGATGAAGGATCACTTAACATTTTTATGCATGATTTCAAAAATTCTTTGATAGTACTTACTTGTCCCTTGGGTGGAGTTTCATTGGTATGATCCAATGATGACGACATTTCGTATTCTGGGGCTTCATGGACTAGTTGCGTAGTGGAAGTCGACGATGTGTCTACCTTCTGAAATTCTTGTCTAGTTTCCTTAAAAGTCTCCTTTTCTTTGGGCATGTCGAACTGCTTTCTTGGTTCTGTGTTCTTCTTTACCCATTGGTTCTGTGCGGGTTCCTGTCAGACTGTGTCATTTCCTGTTTTCATTCCTCCACGGGTGACTATATTTATGTTCTATCCATCCTCCCTTGCTTCGACCGAAATCCATTGAACATTCTAATTGTTCTGATTCCTCTTTTCCCGGATCTTTACTAATAGTGTCGAACATTCCTCTGTCTCATGATCCGATGCGCGACAATACATACAATTCATTGGTGGCAGTGGGCATTCTTGTAAATAATGTCCCTGTTGCTGACAGTTGTGACATGTGATTGGTCCTCTGCGACATCTGAAACCTCCTCTGGATCTTCCTCCTCCTCAATAGCCTGCTTGGTCCCCTCCTCAATAGCCTACTCGGTCCCCTCTCAGCGCGTTATACTGTGGTTCTTGATTATACTGTGCGGTATTATATTGGGGTTGCGTCGGGTTGTATTGCAGTTGTGTGTTATTGTATGGTTGTTGCATAGTATTGTGTTGTTGTTGCATAGTTTTGTATGGATCTGGGGATTGATTGAATTGTGGCGTTGCTTGCCTAGTCATCATTTCGGCCTGTAACCTGTATGTGTCTGATGTTCTTTCTCACATCAGCTCCATAGTTTTGCAATATTTGTCGTCATGGCCCACTGACTTACAAAAGGTGCAATAAGAATTCTTTGGAACTATCTAGTACTTCTGCATCATCGTGCATTGATAAGGGTCGTGACCTAGTTTCTTGCATATTTCGCACCATAATCCTCCCTGTGGTAGCAGATTTGGCATGCCTGTTTCCATATACTGCACAAATGTTGGACATTCGTTCTTGTGGTGTCCTTATGTCCTGCATGTGGTGCACCAAACGACTTCTCGTTTGTCCTTTTTCTTATTCCGGTTCAACTGAAATGTTAGGTTCTTCAAATCCTCCTCCAATTCTTCAATAGCTGGGTCTATCTACTGGTACTAGTTCTCTTCCAGCTGCAAGTTTGCCTATAGAGCCTCGACCTGCATCTGAAACTTTTGTTGTCATAAGGGATATTTTAGGTGTGGGAGTAGTGAGTTGAAAAATAGGTGTTGGTGTTGCATCTCGGTCATAAGTTATTTTAAGTTCCCCTTTAGTCACTTGAATCTCTAGTCAATCTCCCATACAGACTCTCCTGGTTTCTGTCTTATCTTGATCATCTCGTTCATGTACGGATTCTGGAACTCATTAATCGGTAACTTCTTAATGTCTTCTAGTGTTCTCGTCGTCCTAGTGGAACTTTTCGTGTCTAGACTCATGTACCAGTCTAGTGCGCGATCTCTGAGCATGATCGCTAGCTGTGCAAGTTTGGTATCTTCATCAGTGATCTGTTTTACCTCCCAGATATTTGCAGATATGAGAATGCTTCTCAGGGTCTTCAGTTTCTTCTCCTCGAAATTATAGTAATATGAAAGTGGGATCGTGTCCTACCATTCTAAATATTGAACTGTTACCTCCGTCGCACGGTGTAGATACTTGACTAGTACTGTCTGAACTAGCTCCTCCAGTTGTTGCTCCTGCGGTAGATGTACTTCTTGCTGTCGAAATTCCTCTGAACTTTGGTTGTCTAAACGATGGTTTTTTCTTTGGTGTATTGGTTGCACATGGGTTTATGGGTTCCACACTGACATTAATATTGAAAGGATGGCTATCTTCTCATCTGGTTCTTGGGCCTCTTGGTTTTCTCTCATAGGTTGCACGTAGGATTTCCTCAATCTGCTCCATAGCCTAGAGATCCTCTACCTCTTCCTCATCACTTTCCAATCCCTCCCTCATGGCTACAACTCTCTTCTTGGTATTCAACTTATATTGGTAGGGTGCTCCGCTACGCGTCATTCCTGATGACGCCAAGATCCACTTAAGCTGGTCGTCATCCATCAATATTGGGTCCAAGAATTCCTCCTCCTTCTTGCCTTTATCCTCACCTTCATCCATTTATCCTCTCTTTGTCTGTGCTTCCCCCCTTCCCCCATGCACACAGTGAAGTCTAGCTGTTTGATTCCATTGTCATTACACCTTTTTTATATAGCATTATTTTAATATAATTATACAATGATCGAATGTACCTTCTGTGGGATTCACATAGAAATTCCCGATCTGTTGCGTTGTATGACTTTGTTGTGTCGACTGCAAACTCTGTGATGAATCCTTCGACAATATTGTCAAGCCAAAAGCTGATTGTGCGGGTGAATTTTTTGTTCACCTGCTGTAACTGCTCAACCTGTACTGGAGTCCAGTCTAGCTATCGAATCTAGTTCATCGTGTGGTTATCTTTCAACCTTAGTATCCACTCCTACAGTAGGTGGGGAAAATCACATAAAAAGACTTCGTGTAACTCTGTAAACACATATTTATCCATATATTTTCAAGGTGTGATGCTAGGGTTTCTATTTTCTTTCTGGGCAAACTCTAGCTCTTTAATTCTCAACCAACCTTCGATTTCTTCTTTCGTGGGGTTCCATGGTCTCAACATTCTCTTCTAGTGGCTCAACAGTATTCTGGTTTCACTCATTCTTTTCTCATGCATTCTATCTCATCTTCTTAGTCCTCTCTTGTTCCTCTTAACACAACAACATAACCATTTTTTGGTTTAATGAACTATTCTTCCCTACTACCTGTGTTGTTGACCCAAGGTTCATATCTTTCAGGGTAGCAACAAAGCCTAAAACTATAGGCCCTTTTGGTAAACCAGAAGGAAACACAGTACACAGAATGCACTGCACAGTCTCACCCGAGATAGATTTTTATGGGTGGTTGTAAGACTCAGGTGTTTACATCCTAGGATTGAGCGAGAGATCTAGAATCTATATTCTGAACCATTTATTATAACTTGGGTTACAAACTACTGTTAGTCTCCTTTATATTTTAACCTCCATGGCATCTTTTCCTGATATCCCAACAGTAATTAACCAAGAAATATAATAACTCATTCATTCATTACACACAACGTTTAACTACTAAAAGTATGACAAAGATATGCATGCATTCATCACATTACACAGGTATTATTGTGGTTCACCCCCTCCTAGGCTACGTCCACAAAGATTTGTCTCTTGGCTCTTTTATTGTGGTAGTTCTACAATTCTCGTGCTGTGCACTTACAAATCTCCTCAGATGGGTAAGATCTATATGAGGCGAACTAGATCGCACCAGGCTCCTCGGCCTACGATCTAATCCTCAAGATCTACCTTCTCTCCTCCACTCTAGTTCGATCACTTTACAAAAGTAGTTCATCTATTCAAAAACATTACATACCATATCAACCTCTACAAAGTAGCAGGTCAAACTCTTCTATGATACCTGCATATCTATATTTATATCTATCAGGCTCTTCATCCATTTACACAAAACCTTACAAAAACCCTAACCCTAGTGTCGTTAGGTCTTCCTTCTCTACATGCGTGCTTTGCTTCCTTCCAGTTGTCGCCTCCTTCTTGCATGTGCACGTGCTTTTCTTATTACCAGTTTTCGTTTTCCTCTTGCATGCTTTCCTTCCCACAATTTCTCTTCCAGTTGTCATTCTTCTTTTTGTACACCTTCTTTCCCACTTCGGCCTGCTGCCAACAACAGCCCTACTGATGAGGGTAGTATTGAACATTTCATGGTCGTAGAGGCCCTGCATTCTGCTCTTGATGGGCATGTTGTCTCAAGCTTTGATGATTATTCTGAAGAAGAGCAGCAGAGCCCCATATCATAGTTTGTTGTCAAAGGAGCAACTAGCATGTATATGACCGCTATGAATCAGATTTTGAGTTGGATATACAGGATATCCAAGAGAACACAACATAGCCTTATCCTCTCTTTCTTAAAGGATATTATCATGAGGAAATCAACCGTCTTGGGCCCGCAGAAATCGCTAAGAAGCAGGTTGAAGAAGGGAACTTTCCCACAGGTCCTGCCTATGACGATTATGACTCTGACCCTTGGGAGCCAAGAAGACGAACTAGAGGAGCAACAGGAGGAGTAGTTCATCTCTTGTTCAAATCCTATCAGGGAGCAACCATCATACGAGGATAGTCAACCTGTATCAACTCCTCATCCACCTATGCTTATGATAGATATTCAACCACGTGTGAGTAGTTGTGGAGAAGAGTAGGCTTTCTACTACAAATTTCATAGGATTTGCCACTCATTCTACAAGCCTGTCAATAAGTACATGGAGTGGCATTTCCTTCATGCCCTGGAGCCACCCTATTTTATCTCAACTTTAGCCTTTGAAGAAAAGTTGAAGGGTGTGATCATTCTGCTGTCATGATTGCATCATCTACTACTGATCACTGACAGAATGAAGGGGCTTCTATTGAGGAAGTTACTTGATTGGCTATGGTGGAAATTTTCTTTCACCTAACACCATGTAAAGTTTGATTAGTTTAGGATTGTACATAAATAAGCTCCCGTGGAGCCCATGTGTGTTTATTTTTTATTTTTATTGACATGTATTCCTCAACAAAGTTTTTTGAGTCTGACTCCATAGCCCAATAGAAGGTGACGGGAACTACAAAGGAGTTCTTAGAGCCTTACAGGGAGGACTCTATCCCCTATGGAGCCTAATGTTATCACATAATATTGCTAGGGGGTTGTTTTTCCTTATGAGCGGTGCCTTGGTGAACAAATGCGAGGAAAAGGGTTAAAAAACCCACATTTTGGCATTTATCCAAAGTATGGGAGAGGATTTGATGGTTTGGTGCACTATGCTAAGGAGCACGTAGATCTATGGTGCATAGCCCATATCAGACCCCCCCTCCCTGATATTCTTCCTTTAACAAGGGGGGGGGGGTCCGAGTTGGTGGTTTATGAGTGAGGGCCCCCGACTTTCATGGCGCCTCCTCGTGAACTCGGACACCCCCTAACCTTTATCCCTTACCACTCTCCCCTCCCTCCTAGTAGACCACTTACCGCTCTCTTTTACCACTCCATCCTCCCACTGCCATCTGTCCCCCACTCCATCCCTCTCCTTTGCCTATCACTTCTCCCACTCCCCCTCATCCTTTCATTGCAACACACCTATCCTCCACTCACCTCCATGTCATATCCCTCTTCACTTCCACCTACCATCTCTTTCCATGTGTTCTCCCCTCGTACTCCATCTCACCTCCATCTAGGTAGGTTGTCCCCACTACATTTACTACCACAACCTATCTTCTGCCTCCACATCATGGTCCCATGCCACATCACCTCTTCACATTTACATCTCTGACACCCATGCATACCCAGTAGCCTATCGGTCATGCCAGTCGAGTCCCTTTGCAAAGGTCCATGAAGCAGTAGATGACCAAGGATAGGCTGCCACGCCTCCCAAGTGCCAAGTTTGACTTGCACCGTCATGATCCTAATGCGACAGTTATGAAAGTAGGGGAGGTGGTTGAAGTGTTGTCTGCCCCATGAATGGAGAAGTCCGAATAATATTACCATGAAGACATAATGTCATCTCTGGTTGTCCCGGATCGCATGTGCAGGGATACTGTGTGCACAGTCTGACAAAGCAAAGACTTTGAGAGACTGGAAGTAGTCAAAATCGCATCTGACAGAGGAAGGCATGCATATAGGAGACTGCAGGTGCAGTTTGACTGAGATGACATAATGCCATGGAGGCTTGAGCACGCCTCTGTTGTTGTTTATGAGATTTTTTGAGTACATGTAGGGAGTTTTATTTTTTTTGTAAGGGTCTTTGGTTGAGTAGAGCTCCCAATTTGTAATATTTTTCTGCTAGAGTTGTTCTCTGGTTATGTAATCAACTTGAGACTTTCATGTTAATAGAAATCAACTTCTCTGTTTCCATTTTTGTTTGTAAAGGTTGTTTAAAACACTCAGGCATGGATGATCCAGTCGAGGATCGTTATACTGTTGTAATGGAGGTTTTATTATAGTGGTATCGCAGTCAGTTTTATTCATTCCTTGTGTGTATGTTTCCTTCTCACATTGAATGGATCGAGCATGGAGGATCCAGTCGAGTTGTTGCAGTTGTAGGATGATGGAAGTTTGATCATACTATAGCTGTAACTGTGTCCCTTGTAGGAATATTTCGGTGTCTGGATTTGAGCTCAAGGATGCTCTTGAGTTTGGGTTTTCCTATCTGATCTATTGGAAGGCCTGATGCCCAAGGCAACCTCCTTCACCCTTTCTCCTAATTCTTCCCTCTTCTCTCGCTTTAACTCAATTTACTAACTGAAGTTAATGTGGCCCTCACTTTCCTGTACATTTCTTCTCCAGTTCTTTGTTGAACATCATTCAGATTCTGAGTTTTGTCCATCGACCTCCATCCATATAAAACCAACATCCGCAAAAAACTGATGGGTATCAAGCTTACCTCTGATGCAATCTAGAGGTGACTTTTGGTGCTAACAAGGTCCTTCCTTGGTGCCATCATAGAAATGAGAACTTGCTTCAATTGTTTCTGCACAAGAATTTGTGAGAAAAATATCCCAATGAAGAAGAGCTTATTGAATGTATGTAAACATTGAAACCCTTTGATGGTGAGCTGCAACTGTGGAAGAGACCCTCAACGCTATGATGATGGTCAAAATAACTCGGGCACACCTCCTTTTAATAATTTTCCTCATGCAAAAATTCAAATTTCAAAACATGGCATTTTCCCTCTGAGTTTGTAGTGCACCATACACTGAAATGATGCTTTGTGCTGACAACAAAGGCTGAGTTGGTACCGCCTCCAATACAAAAGTACACATATGTGCTACAAACTTGCAATCATGAAGGAGGATGGTAAGAAAAAGGTTAGATCATAATTTGAGAGATACATGATGGATAAAAATTGGATACAAATCAACTTATATGACCGATGACTTGTTTTAGGATGTGAATGACTTATCCTATGACCCATAATGACCTAGGACAATGACTATGCCAACCACTTAGTCATTTTTACCTTATGTGACATGACTCACATTGATGACTAGACTCATGAAGGGTGCACTTTATTTAATGACTCATGAGACAAAAACCAAATAAAAAATATCCTAAGACAAGAATTGTAACACCTTGTTTCCCCCAGTTTGTAAAAATAACTGAACTGGCCAAGAACTGTGGCAAACTCAGAAATGTGAATGTGTGATGTGAATGGACCTTGTGGAAAAGATCGATGAATGTGAATAATATTATGAATATATATATATATATATATATATATATATATATATATATATATATATATATATATATATATATATATATATTGCAGAACTGCTGAGAGGGGATATGCTAAAAAATAGACCAGGATGGCTGGAGAAAGGCGGTGGAAGGCACCTAGAATGGTGGCGTTAACTTCCACCGAAAACAATATCGTATTTGGACATCACTGGCCCGGAGAACCAAGAGCGGCTTGCTGGCCCCGAATTAAATGTCTCGCAAGCTGGTAGGTAGATGGTTCCTCGAGAATTAATAAGGGATGGGGGGGTGAATCGCCCATCTGTAGAGCCACCAAGCCTAACCGGTGCAAGGGAAATCGCGCCACACACAACCTCGAAAGAGGATAAGGCGTGAGGCAAAAGCGATTGGGGGCAGAAGAGAGGGGAGGAAGAGAACTCTGGAGATATACAGAGTGAGTGATAACAGAGAAGGGGGAGAGAAAACCTCGTTCTCGGTCACTGGCAAACCGAGACACAGTCTCGCAGCATTATGGTCTCAGCTCGGGGGTGGCTAGTGGTAAATCCTATCGAAATCATTGAGCCTACAGTTGGGTGGAAATGAGCACCCCTCTCAGTAGTTACACTTACTTCTAGTGTTATTGCTGATAAGTGTTTTACATCTTGCACCTTGAAATTCACATGCTGACATATATGCTCATAAACTGTGAAATTGTGAATGATTACAGTATAAGACTGTCTGTGCAGTGTTTTGATAATAAATGGTAGATGTATGCTTGTAACAGAAAAACCATGCATGGCTTATGTTGACAGATAAATTTATTTATGCGTAAGTTGAACCAAGTTAGTCTTCCAGTCCGTTCTTGAGAATTTGTTTCCCATTATCTATCTCCAAGAATGCCCCGGAATAGATCTCTCCACAGAGATACCCTTCTTGGAAAAGTTTACCAAGAACCTGGAAAAAGGACTTGAATGCACAAGTCTTAGAAACCCTGTACGAGGAAGAATGATCCTCTTGAAATCCTGAAGTAGCAGCGTAGGGATAAGTATCGATCGACGGACGAGATCCCATCAGAAGATATGCAGTCATTCATGACCATTAGGTTGGAGGAAGAAACAAGGGCATTACATGCCTTACCCCTTTTCTTTTATCTTTGTGAGTAGAGAGGAAATTGGGACCGTAGATCCCCAAGGTTTGTGGGAGTATCTGGACCGTTGGTTTTTCCACGTCCAGAGAGCAGTGGGAGAGTGCATGGCGTAGGACAGGTCTGAGCCATCATATATTAGCTAGAAAACCCAACAACCATTGGATCTGCTAGGAGATGCATGAGGGTTAAACCCTCATGAACAGGGGAAAAAGTCCCAAAGGAGGAGTCGGTACATGGCGTGGAACAAAACTGAGTCATCAGATCTTAGCTATAAAACCCGACAACCGTTGGATCTGCTAGGAGATGCATGAGGGTTAAGCCCTCGTGAACAGGGGTGAAAGTCCCGAAGGAGGAGTCGGTACACGGTGTGGGATAGATCTGAGTCGTCATATCTTAGCTAGAAAACCCGACGGCCGTTGGATCTGCTAGGAGATGCATGAGGGTTAAGCCCTTGTGAACAAGGGTGAAATTCCCGAGAGAGGAGTCGGTATCGGAGATTCGGAGCTCGGGATTTCAGGAGTCCTGATGATGAGAGATCAAGACACTCCATGGTGAAAGTCCCAATATATATCTAGACCATCCATCTGTGAAGGACACGTGGTGGAGATCGAGAGTCCATCGGTATTTCAGATATCGGGGTTTTGAGTTGACAGAGGATTTGCATCACTGGGGGTCGCAAGTCGTGAAATCGTGAAACAATCTAGACCGTCCATTTGTGGAGGACACATGGTGGAGATTGAGATTCCTTCGATATTTCAGATATCATGGATTCGATTTGACAGAGGATTTGTGTCACTGGGAGTTGCGAAATCCCGATTACCGAAACCTCGAATCGGTTTAAGTGTGAATAAGTTTGAGAAAGGTGGGATTTAATCATGACCATTGATCATCCCAAAAAGATCATAACGGTTGATCGTGGGTGAAGGTTGCAGCCATCTATCGGAGGGACACATGGCTACCAATTGACATTTCGATGTTTTGGCACCCAGGAAACCAAAGGGCAAGAACCCTTGCCTTCACGAGTTACGAAATCCCAATCACCGAAACCCTGAAGTGGCAAGAGGTGTGAATGAGGTTAAGGAAAACCAGGATTTGATCATGACCGTTGATCATCCCAGAAATATCACAACCGTTGATCTTGGCTGAAGGTCACCGCCATCCATCAAAGGGACACGTGGTTGTCGGTCGACGTTTCGGCGTTTCGACATTCGGGAAACTAGAGGGCTAGAAACCTTGCCCCCACGATTCGCAAAATCCTGATGCCTGAAATCCCGATACGCGCTGTAGTGGAGAGGAGAAGTACCAAAATAATATGGACCATCCATTAGAGGAGACATGTGGTGAGTAGTTAGAGTTTGGGAAAAGTCCCGAAATCCTGTGGACCGTTGGATGCACACTCTTAAGAGCCGTCGATCTCTTACACAAATTCCCATAACGAAATTCAGAGATTTGAATGACAAAGAAACTTGGAGTCATTGCATCTCGAACTCCCAAATACCGAAACCCTAGAAGGATCCATACCATTGAATCGGGGGAGGCTAACAACCATCGATCTCCCCTTGGAGGGAAACTTTCCATTCGCTAGCCATGTCGGGGTTCGACGTTTCGCTGTTTTGAGCTTCAGGGTTTGCAAAGTCGAAAGACTCGACGTTCTGGTAGCATCGATTTGCGAAGTGTGGAGAGACGTCGTACTGGTTTGGCCCGTAGTCATGACCCACAACCACATGGAGGTGAACATATGAAGAATTAGCTAACGCTAGGCCCCCCGTGAGTAATTCGGGGATTTTGATCCTCGAGAAAACGACAAATTTTTTTATTTTCATAGTGGGTGTGTTACAAATTGGTATCAGAGCATGGTTACAACACTCGACCTGCTTGGGATCATGAATGAGTTGCACAGAAGCTCCATTTAGAACACTCTTAAAAAGAGTAACCCTCTATCTTAACCCTCTTAATTCAAAAAGGTCAAAGTCTGAAATGAAAAACCTGACTGTGTATGCATGTGAAAGAAATATGAATTTTGCACGGGTTATAAAAATGTATCTAACTATTGACTAACAACCAGCGTTTGTCTTTTCACACAAGCGGAATATCAATCGCGGGAAATTATCAACACATAGTATGGTGACTCACCATGAAGTGGGAGAGGGCTCCCACAATAGAGACGAAGATTTTGACGAAATAAGGGTAGTAGGGACCCCTCCAGATCTAGCCGAGACTGTGAGGAGTCTCATGGTCGAATTACAAAGCTGCAAGGCTAACAATGAAAGGATGATGAAAGAAAAAGAAAAAGAAATAGAAATTAACGCAGTTTTATTGCAGAGTTTATCTGATCTACAAAGAGAAATGTAGCATGAACTTGAAACTTAGAAACATGGTCATATCAGTGGCCACACTGAGAGGAGCACCTCGAAAAGGGTCCACCCCAGAGGTAAAGGACAAGTGTCGGATGATTCCTCTGAGAAGGAAGCTGGCGATTCAGAGGGATCTTCTCGCAGCAGAACTAGTTCCTATCCCCGAAGAAAATAGAAGAAGCAAAAGTCTTCCAAAGGTCAAAAATTCGAAGAATTCAGAAAGGCCAAACCACCCTCCTTCGATGGTGAAACAAAGAAGGGAGAGGAAGCAGAGGCCTGGCTTCTTGGACTAAAGAAGTATTTCAAAGTCCATGACTTTTCAGAAAATATGAAGGCCCGAGTGGCCACCTTCAACTTGAATGGAAAGGCTTCCATTTGGTGGGAAGACCTTAAGAATGTGAAAGGGGTTCGCGAAGAGGACCTGTCTTGGAAACGATTTGAGAATTACTTCCGGAATAAGTATCTATCGAAAAAATATTTCGATGAAAATACTAAAGAGTTTTATGAACTCAAACTGGGACAACTTACTATAGAAGAATATGTTAACAGATTCCTCGACTTGTTGAGGTATGTACCTTATATAAAATCAGAAAAGGCAAAGGTGCAACACTTCATCAGTGGGCTACCCAAGGAATATCAAAACAAAATTGAATTTGATGAGCCAAAGACCCTAGAAGGCACTATTCGAAAGGCAACCTATTGTCATGAACAGTTTGGGCATCGAGTAGAACCTCGTGAAGGATGGAAACCAAAGAATAGTTCAAGATTTCAGAAAAAGGGGATCAAATCCCCAAGATTTAAGAACTACAAGAAGAACCCAAGAATGAACTTTCTAGCCCAGAGTTTACAGCAGCAGAACTTTACCTCATCGGGCGAAAATAAAAATTCTGGACCTATACCAGTGAAGGTGGATAACACCAAGAGAGAACCTCTGAAATTTTGGGGTTGCGGAGAGGAACATATCCTTAGAGACTGTACACATCGACAACATAATAGTCGAAGGATTTATAACATCTAGGAAACTACTACTGTCAATGATGTGGCCAGGAGTGTGCCACAAATTTATGCAGCCTTGGATAATAACCAAGCTGACCATCAAGCTTCAATAGTGGAAATAGAAGGTATGATTTTCAACCATCTAGTGTCTGTTTTGATTGACCTGGGTTCAAATTTGAGTTATATAGCCCCTAAAGATGTTGATAAGTGTAAGCTACAACCATAAAAACATACCAAGCCATGGTTGGTACAGTTACCCACTAGCACCAAAAGGAAGATAGCAGAGGTTATACCACCCTGCCAATTAATGTTAGGTGAATTCCCCACCCAAGAAATCCTTAACATATTACCCCTGGGATCATATGATCTGTTGATCGGTATGGACTGGCTAGCCACCCATAAAGCCAGACTGGATTGTTACCATAAAACCTTAGAGTGTGTAAGTAAAGAAGGGAGAAGAATAACCCTTCAAGGGATCCGAAAACCCGTCTCAGTGAGACAAATATCATCCCTGCAAATGAGAAAGTATTGTCGAAAGGGATGTCCCCTATATGCAATATAGGTGTTGAAAACAATCGAAGGTGATAAACCAAGCCCTGACGATCACCCTATCCTGAGAGAATACAAATATTTGTTTTCGGAAGAGGTACCGGGTCTACCTCCGAGGAGGGACATAGAATTCTCGATAGAACTTGCACCAGGAGCGGTGCCAGTGTCTAGGACACCCTACCAGATGAGCACACCCGCGTTAGTTGAACTCAAATTGAAATTAAAAGAAATGATGGATAAAGGCTATATTCGACCCAGCGTGCCTCCATGGGGAGTACCAATCCTGTTTGTGAAAAAGAAGGACGGCACCCTTAGACTGTGTATAGATTATAGACAACTCAATAAGGTAACAATAAAGAACAAGTACCCTTTGCACAGGATCGATGATCTGTTCGATCAATTGGGAGGCGCGTCTATTTTCTCAAAGATTGACTTGAGGTCGGGATACCATCAAGTTCGAATCAAGGATGAAGACATCCATAAAACTACCTTCCGAACATGGTATGGTCACTATGAGTTTGTGGTAGTGCCATTTGGGTTAACCAATGCCCCTGCCACTTTTATTTGCTTGATGAACAATGTACTCAGTAAATTTCTAGATAAATTTGTGCTAGTTTTTATTGATGACATATTAATCTACTCTAAGAATAGAGAAGAGCATGAAGAACATCTTAGACTTGTGTTGCAAGTGCTAAGAGAACATTATCTCTATGCCAAATTCAGAAAATGTGAATTCTTCCAAGAGGAAATACATTACTTAGGCCATGTTCTCTTCGAAGAAGGAGTAGTGGTAGACCCTTTCAAAATCAGGTCTATCATGGAATGGCCTACCCCGAAGGATATTTCAGATATTAGATCCTTTATGGGGTTAGCAGGATACTATAGGAGATTTATAAAAGGATTCTCCAAGATTGGTTGTCCAATCACTGCCCTCCAAAAGAAGGGGACAAAATTCCTGTGGACACAGAAATGTGAAGAAAGATTTCAAACCCTGAAACATCTACTGACCCATGCACCCATACTAAATATCGTCAATCCAGAAGCTAACTTCCTTGTGTGAACATATGCCTGTAAGGAAGGGCTCGGAGGAGTGCTTATGCAGGAAGGAAGTGTGATCTGCTATGAATCCTGAAAATTGAACGAGCATGATGTCAACTATGTGACCCATGATCTAGAACTAGCTGCCATAGTGCATGCCTTGAAAATGTGGAGGCATTACCTCCTAGGAATAAAATTTGTACTTATGACAGATCACTGTGGATTGCGATACTTGTTTGATCAACCAAACCTCAATGCTAGACAAGCCAAGTGGATGGCCCTCCTTAGAGAGTTTGATTTTGAAATCAAACACATTAAAGGAAAGGAAAATAGGGTGGCCGATGCCCTTAGTAGAAGTATGAAAACAATTCACCTAGCAACGGTAAGCACCTGTGAGACAGAAGTCAAGGAAAGAATAAGAAACGCACAAGAAACAGATACCTTCGTCCAGATTGTGGCCATGTACCTACAACAAGAACCCACCGGAGTAAAATATGAAGGCTACCAGATGACCGAAGGAGGTCTGCTCACTTACAAAAATAGACTGTATATTCCAAATTGTGACAACTTGAAGAGGTTCATACTAGATGAACTCCATAAAAGACCCTATTCCAGTCATCCAGGATACCAGAAAATGATCACTTCCACCAGGAGACAATTTTATTGGTCTGGAATGAAGAAATACATAGTCAAGTACTTAGCCAAATGCATAGAGTGCTAGCAGGTTAAAGTAGAACATCGACACCCAACATGATTATTGCAACCTTTACCTATCCCAGAATGGAAATGGGAAACCATTTCCATGGATTTCATCACTGGATTACCAACTTCAACCAAACATATTGATGCCATTATGGTAGTGGTGGATAAATTGAGCAAGTCTGCTCATTTCATCCCTATCAAATCAACCTGCAAAGAAATCGATATCGTCCAGGTGTCCATGAAGGAGATATTCAGACTGCATGGTATGCTGAAAGAGATCGTGTTTAACAAAGACACAAAATTTACCTCTAACTTTTGGAAATCATTGATGGCTGGTTTAGAGACCAAATTGTTATTTAGCACCGCCTACCACCCTCAAACTGACGGACAGACAGAAAGAGTGAACCAAGTACTCTAATACATGCTAAGAATGCATGTAATGCATCAACCCAAGAAGTGGGAAGACTACCTGCCACTGGTAGAATTCGCCTACAACAACTTCTACCAAGCATCCTTAAAGATGAGTCCCTTCGAAGTCCTCTATGGTAGATCGTGTAATACTCCAATCAGATGGAGTAATCCCGTAAACAAGATTTCTTTTGGACCCAACATGTTGAAAGAAATGGAACAGCAGGTGACTCAAATAAAACAAAACCTGAAGGTCACTCAAAACTGACAGAAAAGTTATGCCAACCAAAAGAGGACTCCAAGAGAGTTCAAAGCGGGAGATCATGTATATCTCAGAGTTAGGCCCAGGATGAGTTTCCTGAAAATGGGAGCTTGTGCCAAGTTGGCACCTCAGTATTGTGAACCCTTTGAGGTTCTAGATAGAGTGGGACCTGTAGCCTATAGGATAGCACTTCCTCCCACAGTAAAAGCACATAATGTTTTCCATGTTTCATTATTGAAGAAATATGTACATGATGCTAACCATATAATTGACTAGTCTGTGATCCAAGTGGAACCAGAGGGAGAATTTATACCAGAACCCCAATGCATACTGGACAGAAAGGAAACCCCACTCTGGAACTGAACCATTGCATAGGTCAAGGTGCAGTGGAAACATTTTGGCCCAGATGAGGCTACATGGGAAATGGAGGATGCCATGAAACAAGGATATCCGATTTTTTTTACTTCTGTACATGCATTTCATGTTAATAGATAAGAACATTGAGGACGATGTTCCTTTAAGGGGGAGGGAATTGTAACACCCTGTTTCCCCTAGTTTGTTAAAATAACTGGACTGGCCAAGAACTGTGGCAAACTCAGAAATGTGAATGTGTGATGTGAATGGACCTTGTGGAAATGGTTGATGAATGTGAATAATATTATTAATATATATATATATATATATATATATATATATATTGCAGGACTGGTGAGAGGGGATATGCTGAAAAAGAGACCATGATGGATGGAGAAAGGTGGTGGAAGGCACCTAGAATGGTGGCATTAACTTCCACCGAAAACAATACCATATTTGGACTTCACTGGCCTGGAGAACCAAGAGCGGCTCGCTAGCCCTGAATTAAATGTCTCGCAAGTTGGTAGGTAAATGGATCCTTAGGAATTAATGAGGTATGGGGGGGTGAACTACCCATCCATAGAGCCGTCAGGCCTGACCAGTCTGAGGTAAATCGTGCCACACGCAACCTCGCAAGAGGATAAGGCGTGAGGGAGAAGCGATTGGGGGCAGAAGCGAGGGGAGGAAGAGAACTCTAGAGATATGTAGAGTGAGTGATAGTAGAGAAGGGGAAGAGTAAACCTCATTTCGGTCACTAAAAAGTTGAGACACGGTCTCACAACATCATGGTCTTAGCTTGGGGGTGGCTAGAGGTAAATCCTATCGGAATCGCTAAGCCTACGGTTGGGTGGAAACGAGCACCCCTCTCAGCAGTTGCAGTTACTTCTGGTGTTATTGCTGATAAGTGTTTTACATCTTGCACCTTAAAATTCATATGCTGACATATATTCTCATAAACTGTGAAATTATGAATGATTACAGTATAAGACTGTCTATCCATTGTTTTGATAAGAAATGGTAGATGTATGCTTGTAACAGAAAAAACCATGCATGGCTTATGTTGATAGATAAATTTATTTATGTGTAAGTTGAACCAAGTTAGTATTCCAGTCCGTTCTCATAAATTTGTTTCCCCTCATCTATCTCCAGGAATGCCCCAGAATAGATCTCTCCATAGAGATACCCTTCTTGGAAAAGTTTACCAAGAACCTGGAAAAAGGACTTGAATGCGCAAGTCTTAGCAACATTGTATGAGGAAGAATGATCCTCTTGAAATCCTGAAGTAGAAGTGTAGGGATAAGTATCGATCGATGGACGAGATCCCGTCAGAAGATCTGCAGTCATTCACGACCGTTAGATTGGAGGAAGAAACAAGGGCATTACATGCCTTACCCCTTTTCTTTTATTTTCGTGAGTAGCGAGGAAATTGGGACCGTAGATCCCCAAGGTCTGTGGGAGTAGCTGGACCATTGGTTTTTCGACGTCCAGAGAGCAATGGGAGAGTGCATGGTGTAGGATAGGTCTGAGCCGTCGAATCTTAGCTAGAAAACCCCACAACCATTGGATTTTCTAGGAGATGCATGAGGGTTAAGCCCTTGTGAACATGGGCGAAAGTCCCGAAGGAGGATTCGATACATGGTGTGGGACAAATCTGAGTCGTTAGATCTTAGCTAGAAAACCCGATAGCCATTGGATTTGCTAGGAGATGCATGAGGGTTAAGCCCTCATGAACAGGGGAAAAAGTCCTAAAGGAGGAGTCGGTACACGGCATGGGACAAATCTGAGTCATCATATCTTAGCTAGAAAACCCGACCGTCGTTGGATTTGCTAGGAGATGCATGAGGGTTAAGCCCTCGTGAACAAGGGAAAAAGTCTCAAGAGAGGAGTCGGTATCGGAGATTCGAAGCTTGGGATTCCGAGAGTCCTAATGACAAGAGATCGGGACACTCCATTGTGAAAGTACCGATATATATCTAGACTGTCCATCCATGAAGGACACGTGGCAGAGATCGAGAGTCCATCAATATTTTGGATATCAGGGATTCGAGTTGACAGAGGATTTGCGTCACTGGGGGTCACAAGTCAGGAAATCGTGAAACAATCTAGACCGTTGCAACCGTCTATTAGAGGGACACGTGGTTTTCGATCGACATTTTGGTGTTTCAGCACCCGAGAAACCAAAGGGCAAGAACCCTTGTCTTAGCGAGTCGCAAAATCCCAATCACCGAAATCCCGAAGTGGCGAGAGGTGTGAATGAGGTTAAGGAAAGCCAGGATTTGATCATGACCGTTGATCATCCCGAAAAGATCACGACCATTGACCTTGGCTGAAGGTCGCCACCGTCCATTGGAGGGACACGTGGCTGCCAGTCGACGTTTCGGCATCCGTGAAACCAATGGGATAGAAAATCTTGCTCCCACGATTCACGAAATCCCGATGCCTAAAATCCCAATACGTGTTGTAGTGGAGAGAAGTACTGAAATAATCTGGGCCGTCCATCAGAGGAGACACGTGGTGAGCGTTCAGAGTTTGGGAAAAGTCCTAAAATCCCATGGACCATTGGATGCACACTATTAAGAGCCGTCGATCTCTTACACGAATTCCCATAATAGAATTTAGAGATTTGAATGACAAAGAGTCTTGGAGTCATTGCATCTCGAACTCCTGAATACCAAAACCCCGGAAGGATCCATACCATTGAATCGGGAGAGGCTTATGACCATCGATCTCCCTTTGGAGGGAAACTTGCCATTTGCTAGCCTTGTCGGGGTTCGACGTTTCGTTGTTTCAAGCTTCGGGGTTTGCAGAGTCGAAAGACTCGACATTCTGGCAGCATCGAGTTGCTAAGTGCGCAGAGATGTCGTACTGGTTCGGCCCATATTCATGACCCACAACCACATGGAGGTGAACATATGAAGAACTAGATGATGCTAGGCCCCTCGTGAGTAATTTAGGGATTTTGATCCTTGAGAAATCGACGAAAATTTTGATTTTCGTAATGGGTGTGTTACAAGAATAAAATGGTATTTTTATTGGGAGATAACAGGAGGTACACTCCTCCATCATGGCTTCCTATCATACATGCTCAATTGAATTTATGGGTGTCCTGTAAAGGTCACCTTCTCGCACTCCTCTAGCCAAATGTTGACGAGATCCAGGGTTGTTGACTCTCATGGGGACTTGTTAACCATCAATATCATCCAAACACTATAAACTTGTCATGCAAGAAAATTAAAGAAGGTTCTTTATTAACTTAGGAACATATAAAACATAATATAGCTCAATAAAATCACGTGAAGGCATTTGGAAAGATATGGATCCCAATTCCTTCACAAGATACATGGCATCATCACCCAACTCCTCATGCATTCCTCCCTCTTGCTCTTGAAACCTGCTGAAGTTATTTTTGTCATAAGTCATTGTTCACGGGTGAAATCGACCATCCGTCAACTGAGAGAGTGGAACCGGTCCGGGGTTGTCTAATAACCCAAGCCGTTTGGAATGAACCACCCTGACGGGTTTAATGGCTCCGTTAACCGTTCTAATGTCCTAAGAAAACCAAAGAGAAAACTAATCTAAACTAACTAATCTAACTAAAACTAAACAACTAAACTAATTTAAAAAAAAAAAAACTAACTAAAACTAAATACAACAAACTAAACTAACTAACAATAAATAAAACAAACTAATACTAACTAACTAACTAATACACTAATCTAATTAAAACTAACTACTAAACTAATCTACTATTTACAAACTACTAATTAATTAACTGTCTGACTACTAATTGCAATATGACTTATTCACAAAATATACAATATCTACAATTCATAGATTTGATTAAAACCTGGAAAATTCATTTTCTTTCTACCCAAAGACAGAGAAAGATATTTTTATTTTATTTTATGATTTTATAAACAAGAAATAAAACTTACTGAAATTAAACAATCTAATATACTAATTCTAACTATAAATCTAACTAAACTTATATCTGAACTAAACTACTTATAAATACACTAATCAAAAAAATGACAAATTGACCTGGAAACACTCCAGATTTGTCCTATGTATGATGACTTCGAAGCTGGTCAGAGGAAGGAAACTCACTCCGGATGATCCAGAAGCTTCTCATAAACGATAGCTGCAATTCTCTTTGAGTTGGTTTACAGGACAAACAAGACATAAAAAATCATAACAATTATGAGATTTATAAATCTCTGCAATTAGGTAAACTTGTTATGCAAAAACTTATACTTAATAATTCAATTGATGAAGAAGAGAAATCTGTCATTCACAAACTGAATCAAGTAATTGCTATGTTTTTAAGTACTGGAAGAAATCAGATATGGATTATATTGATTAAATCATATCATTTGCAAAAGACTAAGATAGCTAAAGTAGTCATTAACCAAATGCAAATTGATACACATAAACATGAAACAAAATATTGATATTATGAAAAGCTAACGTTGTAGTAGAACATCAAATTTTGTCTCAATCTGTATTAAAATTCCATATCCTTGTTCTCCCACAAATGAGGATGATTATTACAAAAAAAATAATAGGTATTTATAAGTTTTTCCACAGGGTAAAACTTCCCTGTGGAAGTTATCAAACTGTTTACATAATCTGGGAAGATATTCCCAAGATCAACTAAACTAGGAAATTAAAATGAAACCAAAATATTTCAAATATCCTCTAAACTGTCCATCAAATCCCATGTAATTTCGAATTCACCTGAAAAGGATCCAAAATAGACAAGTTACAAGACTCTTTTATCAATAAAATGATAAAAATTAAATTCTATAGACTTAGCTACATAATCACCTGATTTTGTAGCTAGTCTAAAATAAGATACAGAATCAGAATTGAAATTAAATCAAATCTTTTAAGAAATTCCATTCAATTGATATCCAATAATTACTTGAGAACGAATCATAAATTGAAACCGTTATCCCATTATGAATTCAAACAGGATACACATCATTTAACCGAGTACAGAGATAGCAATACTCTGTTTCAATTATAGTCATAAATCGGGTAAATGAAATCATATGTAACAACATCGTAATCATTTCTCAATCAAATCAAATCCATCAGTTATGGAATCATTTTAACATTCAATTGAAAACGAATCAAATTGAAAACGCTTCGTTACAATTGTCTTATCATCAGGGGAAATAATCGAATCGACCAAGATTATTTTCAAATCACGATAACGGTATAGCAGGTAATTTAGGCTGTGAACGAATTCAAACCATAACCGACACATAACCAAAATCGTAATAGGATCAATCAAACAGAGTTTGTTATCGATCGTTTATCATTGCATATTGATCAAACATGATTGATTTTCCTTTACCAAAATCATTCCAATCAAACGAATTACAACTGGGTTTGATCAATTCATTTTTACACATTTAAAATCAAACCAAACAACAATCCAAACAAGTGAATTAATCGGCTGAGTTTAGCATATTCGTTGCAAATCATAATCGTTTTATGTTTCGGGCATAGTTGCACAGGTTTAATGAGACCATTGTTTTTATAAAAACAGAGTAATTATTTCCAAATTTAAATCAAACAGAGTGATATTCATGATTTGGAAAATCGTATGACAGATCACATTGTAACAACTACACTTCCAAAATTATTTGTCAAACACAGCATACGAATCATACGAGATCGAATCTGAGGGTAATCGTATTCTAAATAGAGTATGGAAATTCCCGTGAGAGGTGAATACAAAACGAAATGTATTGAAAACACACCATTAATTCGTTACTTCACTCAGACAAGCTTAGCAAATGAAATCCAAACGAATAACCATAAAAAAATCTATGAGCAAATCAAATATTGAATCGAAACTCTTTCTATTTTAATCAAAACATAGCCATGTATAGGATGATCACCGAATGATAGAGGCATTTGAATAAGTGATCAAACTATTAAAAGATGAATCAAAATCATTATAGCAAACTAGATTATTTACAAAACAAAGCGATGTGAAAACCATACCTGTGTAGCGACGAGGCTGCTTGTTTATACCAGCTTGGAATTTACAATAGTCGTGGCTGATTCCATGTTTTTGAACAGGATGGAGCCGGTTGTCTTTTGTTTTTTGTCTATCGCTTGTAGCTTGGCCTTTTGACTGTTTAGGACTACAATCTGGTCTTCCAATGATTGAATCCTCAATTGGAGTTTTGGAACATCAATATAATATCGCTCTAACCATGAATTGCAGTGGTCATAGGGTGACTGTGTGGGTTTAGACAGAGCAGGCGAGGGTTTGGGAAAATGATCGAGGGTTTCACAAGGCACTTTAATACCCGGGTAGTTAGGGTCGTTCTTTAGGCAGGGGGGTAGGTTTGATACAAAATCATAAGGGGGCTCATGAAACAAACCTTGCGAATAGGGGTATTCGATGGCCAAGAAATGCTCAACTTCCGAATCGGAGTCCTCACCCAAGACGATAGGGTTTGGCTCAATAGGGGGTTTTGGTTTGTTCCTTGCCATCCGTGAAATCAAACGTGCATTCTTTTTACCCTTCTTGTTAGCATTAAGGTTTGCCTTGGACTTTTTTGTCACAGGCTTAACAGTCTCAACACTCTTAGTCACAGTGTGAGGTAAGTCGATAGGAGGGTCGGCTAAGGGTTTAGGTAGTAGGACATGGTAGGGCACCAGGGGTATAGCCTTGACCTCACTCACCACAGGTTTGTCAACCTGTGTAGGGTTTGGATCCTCGAAACTATTCCGAGCAATGAAAAAGCTCCAGCTATCTCCGTGCAAACTCAAATGATAGACAACGATGAGCTTGATAAGCCCATAATGAAACAGGCTACTGTCGGCCTGGTGCCTTTTGAACTTCTTCGACATTTTAAACAGGCTACGATGAAAATAATAGGGAATATTGAACTAATATCCCATAAAAACCATAAGCAAATGCAGGTGGTGGAGGAACACAAGTCCGTATCGACCTTCACAGGTCACGAACTATTTGATTATCATCAATAAATCGTGCCATCGCGGTTTAAGTGCAGAGATAGACATACCTCTGTCACACAAGGTAACCTTGTGTGAGAGGAAGAGCAGTGTCCATGGGACCTCCTCGACCTTGCAATTCTTGAACCATCGTTGTTCAGCGGCAGGCAAACCCGTAGCAAGACTGATAAATTTCTCATCAATTTCCAATTGTATGTCACCTACTTTGGCTCGACAGCCATCGAAGGTCATGGAAAACTATCGAGCTATGCAAAGATTAAAACCCTCAAAACATTTCACGAAGGTAAGCCATCCACTGTCTGCCAAATCTTGGCGGGCATTGTCAAACATTAGCAGGGCTTGATTGCCATTGGGTTCAACTCGCACGACGGGGGCCATGGAGCCAAATGCATGGTAAGGGAAGGATTTGAATTCATCAACACACACTGTAACAGAGCTACCTGAACCAACAACAATGAGTGAGCAAAAGGGGTAAGCATAAATGCGAGCATGCGAAGGTGGTGGATTCATTCACTTCCATGCACGAGAGTTATGGCAAAGTACAACCACCGATTTACACATCTATTCAAACAATCATAGCATAGCTCAAAAATCATATCGTTTGGCCAACCAAAGAATCAAATGCTAAGTGTTATGCCAACGTGCCAAATCAACGTTAGACTATAGTTTTTAAACCATCGACATTCAACGTGAAACCAACACCAAATGTTAGCCATGCGCCATTGTATAAACGTTTAACCAATGTGCCGATTGATATTCATATAGTCGACAAGCCAAAATTATGAAAGGATTAACATAAGGGTTATATCAAAAGACACACACACACACACACACATATATATATATATAAATTAATCATAGCCCCTATGAATTTTCATAGAATCAATGATCAGGCAAGTCATAAAAAGCGTAAATCCAAATGCTCAATGCCTTACAAACTCAATAAAATCAAGTTATGCAATCAATATAAGAATGTCCAATGAGCATAGTTCGAAAGTCCTTCCAGCCACATAACAATAAACAAAAGGTAAATGCAGTAGGCATATCGATAAAAAGATCATGACAGTTCAGATAGTGATCGAAATGTGACCTCGAAAGGAGAAGTTTTCACGCTTACAGTCGTGAAAACTTAACAAAGGCAAAAGTGCAAATGTTGCAAGAAATGAAAATGACGTTAATTTGGAAATTGCGACAGAAAAATTGATGTTTGCAAAACATAGGTGTAGGCAGCTTATAGACGATAGGAAAAAGTGAGTTGGCTGCCAAGAGTCATATGTCTAAAAGCTCCACTATCCACATACCATCCATCACCCAAAACTGTGTTCGTGGAAAGAAATGACATCATGGCGAAGGTAGTATCAAGCCTAAAAATAAACTTGTTCACATTTGAAGCTTTTGCAGTTCTTGCAAACTCTTGTTGCTACTGCTTTCCCTTCCCATTCCCCTTCTCCTTCTTCCTCTCAAGACACTAAGAAGCATAGTGACAGTGCTTTCCACACCTGAAGCATTGGATATGACTCAAGTATTTCTTCCTTTGACATGAAGAGTTTGATTCTTCCAACTTGCTCTTCTGACCCCTCCCAAGTCCTCCTTTCCTACCTCCTCTCCCCATGTTTTTGATGAGGGCTAGGTCTAGTACATCATCCTTTTCCTTGTAATTCGTTGAGACTTGTTGTCTCATATTATCTCCATGAAAGCATCCCAAAACTACTTGATTTTAGGGAACTTATCTTGACCATAGAAAACTTGGGAAAACTTGTGCCATTGTGTACTAACGCCATTCAGATAAATTCGAACAAGCTCATTATCCTCAATGGTGTCCCCAACTACTATAATTTTATCTCTCAGCTTTGTTATCATCATGAGATAGCTTGTCACTATATCTATCTTGTTCATGCGGGTAGTGTTGATCTCGTTCTTTCAAGAGCATCTTATTGGATATGTTCACACTTTGATGCAATGTTCCCATGGCATCATACATCTCTTTGGTAGACTTCTTCCTAGAGTTATGAGGGATTAGGTGATCCTTAATTGAATCCAATAGGATTTGCTTCACTACCACTACCTTCTTGTTGCATTCTGTTAGATATTTGGGATTTGTAGGTGACATAACCACCTTCTCCACAAGGTACCTTTTGATGGGTCTTAAACCCCTTAACTCAACAGTAGGAACCAAACCCACCATCGAGGCCTAATTAGACTCTATAGCTTTTGTGATTGGAATGGTTCTCCAAATCTCATGATCTGACCAATTTAATCGATGGGCTTTATGTTTTCTTGTGGAGACATCACCTTCAGTCATGATTTTCTCTTTTGGTATTTTCTCTTTAGTTATGATAAATGTGAGAAAAATCTAGTATAAACCAACTTGACCACACAACGATAAGAAAATCTAAAGACTAGGAAAGGTTGGGCTCAGGATAACCCTCACTCTCGCATGCGGACAATGATATCTTACGACAAGGCTAGTAATAATACTTTAACCGTGTGAGCACTCAATCACTAGCTGATATTTTAACCTAAACTATCCAAGAAATAGAATGAGAGCAAATTTGACTACTGCAGAAGAGGCTGAGCTTGGGATAACCCGCTGCTCAAACATGCAAATGATAATCCTATACCACAGACCTAGTAATAATACGTTAACCATGTGAGCATCCAATTACTGTTTGAGAATACTAATTATTAGAAGAAAACATTTATATGATAATATAAATAGCAAGAAAAATAATTCATCTACCATAATCCTTCATCATATATCCACACAACAATTCATCATTTCCATCATTAAAGAAAAGAGTAGCAAAGCAATTGCACCAGATAACTTGACAATATATTCGATAGCTCTTACTTGTTACATCTGCTCATGAAATGAATAGGAAATAGTTCTTCTCCAGGCTCAATTACACATGCATATGATGAAAACAAATTCGTCTCTAGTCCAGAAGGACTTCTTCATTCATAGCAGCTCTGAAATAATTCTTAACAACTAGAAAGAAAAGAGTTCTTGCAACCAACCATTGACCTTTATACCATCGGTTGATGTTCCTATTTATAATATAAAGTCTTAACAGTAATTAACGGTAAAATAAAATTTGAGCTAATAAAAAATCTCCACGTGGTGTCATCATCTGACAGTCTTTCAACAGTCCACTCGAGTCGTTTCTTGAAAAGGGTGGATTCTTTCATAATTGGACCATCTAATAAAGATTTCTTCACAAGTATGGGCCCATGAGAATCTATTCTATTCCATTGGGGCCGCATATATCCCTCTGATGTCCGTTGCATGTTCTCGGTATTTTATCAAGGTGGAATTCAACTATTGTAACATAGTTTTAGCTCTGATCGGGTGTTCTGTGAATTATCGCACCTGTCCCAGCCTCGCATCGGCTACCTTCACACACTCTTCAACCCATAGGGAGTCTTGTTCAGAATACATCTTGAGCATGTTTCTTATGTCGATAAACTCACTGGGGTTGCCGAACTCGAGGAGCTTGATATCTTTCATTACTTTATTAATTTTATCCCAGTGCTTCTAACACTTGGCATATTGTTCTTAGATCTATCGATCTAGATCTCGGGACATCTTAGTCTAGCATTCTATGGATCTCTTTATGCGGTCGAGGCTATTTTTACTTAACAACTAAATTCCATCTTCTTCCTCTTCTTGACCCTATTGGACTACCTCAATGTATTCGAGCCTTTCCACTGCTTGCTGCGCTCTTTCATGCCATCGTTCCATCTCCTTGCATGTTGCAAGAGCCATGAGAGTGGCATTCTCTCAATACAATTATATTTTCAGTTAACAGGGTTCTTTTTATCTTGTACTCATTGTAAACTTTTGAAAACTCACTCTTCAAATATGTCGTAGTCTATGTGGCGCCTTTATAATACTCAACAATATGGTGCAAGTGTTCCAGTTCCTTCAGAGTATCTCCTAGTTCTATTTCATCCCTCTTGGCCCTATCCTGGGAAGCATCAGAGAGGGCTCTTCCCACACCTATTAGTTCAGACGTGCGAGCATCTACTGTGTTGATCAAGCTTTCCTCTGTGGTAACCAAAATAGAACGGTCCACAGTAATCTTCCTCTTATTAGAATTCCTTTGCATGATGGCCTTCCTCTTTTGATCATAGGAGATCGCATAGATGTCTGCCACTTCATATACCAGCTCTGGTATCTATTGGTCGCCCCATGTGAGCGTGTTTCTCAGGCTACTGGTGGTATATATTTTTTCAAGATAAGATTCTTGAACCTCCTTGTTTTTCTCCAAAGGCCCGGCCTCTTCCTGATGTTTATCGGGGGCTTGAGTATCAAGTGGAATGGAGTGTCGGGAGTGATCTCAATACTTGCCTGTATTCTATCCGTGGTATCATCGATGTCCTTCTGCGGGGATATTTATTTTGACACATCCAATTATGAATTGTTCTTGGGACTACCTGCTTGGGTCTCCGGTGCATCGGACATTTCTATGTCTAAGATGATTTTAGCTCCTTTTTCTTCTCGTGTGTCCTCTTGACTCTGAACATCGGGAGAAAGAGGTGTTTTTTCCTTGGATCCCTTCTCTTCTTCTACATGCACAAAGGTTTTCTGAGACGCCTCTGGAATCTCATCATCCCTGTATATATCTATGAACTCAGACAGAGGGTTAGGCACACTAGTTTCGACCGACACCCGGCCCAGATTTGATTGAGTCGTCACACCTGCCAGTGAATCGACTGAAAATAGTGTGGATTCAGAGTCATCTGACCCGTTGATGTTACTGGGGTCTGTGAGCTTCGATCCACCTACCCCTGTCGAGCTCTCTTCTGGGTTACTGGTCGGAACGCTTGATAAGAGGGCCGGATCATTCGACGCCAGATCCATTATTTGCTGAGCATGTTGGAGAAATAGTGTCCCTCTTTCCTTTGCACTTGGAGTTCTGAGAAAAATCTAGTTCTGTACAGGGGCTTTCTGGGGAGCTTCCATCATTTCGGTTGATTTGAATGTTACCCTTTCTTCCCTAGTCCTAAGAATTTCTTCCTCTCTTTGTGCTCTTTCATCCAGGGATGCCACTTCCTCTTCCCAACTCATGGCCTTGAACTTGGTTATTTTTGGGTCATCCATTCTTTCCACCACCTCATCCCAATCTTGAGTGTTTTCAGTGAATATTTCATCCTAAAACTGGTCGTGGGCATAAGGCCAACAGGACGATACTTGTGATGCATGTTTCAAGACCAAACCCTTGGGATCGTGCTTGCGAAAATGTCATGTATGGAATCGAAATTCCAATTGACTTAATCCCTCTTGATTGGCTTGCACAGTTTCTTTAACCTGGTAGAAGCCGATATGAAACCCATAGGGTATGAATGCCCGCTTCTTATCCTTCACCAAAGTGGTGTTGTACCCCTGCAAGATAGTTTGGTAACATATTTCCCCTAGTACCAGTTAGTCAGGGACATATATAGGTATAAAATGTGGTGGTCATGTGGCACCGAAAACCCTAATGTAGGTTTCGTGCTCGTCCAGTTACCAGTGACTGACTTTCGATATAACTTTTTTGGCCGCATAAGACAACCTTGGGAACTCCTTCTTGAATAGTAAGAAATGAATAGGTGCGATAAATTGGTCGCAAATGAGAGAGTAGGATATTTTATACCTGTTCTCCCACAAGATGCTAAAATAGACATGGACCAGGAGCTCAGAAGTGTGCCAGCTTAGGTTCATTCCCACAAAGACATTTCTTGCACAGATGACATCCAATAGATAAGATGCCATGTAGAAGGTAGTATTTTCTCCTTCCTTTGGCTGCTGAGCTTGTAGAATGCAGGTGCTAAGCTGTTTGGAGATGATCGTGCACCAGTTGAAGCTTGTTCCAGAGATGGTGATAGTATAAGCCACCTGAATCCATGCCTCTGAAAACCTGGAGCAATCTTTTCTGCATGCAATCGGCAAAGGAGATCCATTAGATAGATATAAGGTTGTATGAGGTTGGCCGTCAGGTACCAGTCGGAGTTTTGGTTGGTGAATATTTTGTCTTCTCTCCACTAGGACACCATGATTTTGCTGGTGTCATGCTTCTGATAAAACTTCACAACAAAATCCTTGTTCAAATGTTCATCTGGCTCCCTGATCTTGTAATACTTTTGGACTTCTACTGGGAGGAAAACCCCGACGATTTGACCATTATCATCATTAATTACACACTTTTGTGCATCGCTGTGATCAATGAGCCATTTTAAAAGTTCAATGGAAGGGAATACCAGAGTCCTTCTCACCACCATGTGTAGGTAAGCCTTGTGGATGTTGACGAATACCTCATCATACAACTTCCTCATGTTAGGATCTCTATGCAGGGCATACTCAGGAAATTATTCGTGCTTTATTTCCTTGAATAGGTCTTCCCATCGCGGGAATGTTGTCTTGGTCCCAATGTTCACCTCTATGTCCCCAAAGGTCGGGGGTTGAGCGAAGGATTCTTTGGTGATCATCTTGATGATCAGCATTGGCTTGGAAGTGAATTCCAATTTTCTTGCAACGGCTGGGGAGGAGCCTTCTCCTGCTTCTGATTCTTGCATCTTTGGGACTCGAGGAGATTTCTTAGTGGTAGGTTTCTTTGGAGGCATCGTTCCTGCAACCGAAGATGCTCAATTAGGGCCGACACATAGAATAATATTAGATCTTAATTTATATGTGAAATGAAATCAAAACCAAACTGGTACATACCTGTATGCTTGCTAAAATCTATTGTTTAATACTCACTATACCTTGGAAGCCTTCTCTGGGTCATTTGTCTCACTCCTCTGGATGTTCCAGACCTGTTTTCATGCAGAATGCTCTGGCTCATAATAATTTAGGGAAATATAATGAGCGAGAACTTACGAGTCACATCAAGTTGTTAATACAAGTAATGGGACGGAATTTAAACTACTTACAGTCAATTCTCTGTAATCAATTTTACGTAGGTAAACGACGGAGGCACGGAGGGAGATGCATTGTATCTACAGGTTAAAATGGTCATTGGGCTTTGCGCACAAATCAAAGACTAATGCGCGATCTTGGAATTAATCAATCAATTAAATGCATCGTATCTAGCGTATCTTAGAGCTAAAACGTCCCATCGTGTCATTTTCTGAAATGGGAAGTCAGGGATCAACATAGAGCTACAGGATTCTTCATTGATACTCCTTACAAAATAAAAACCACTGATACTGATTTATTTCGTGGGATGGTTCTGATGTGACACATGGCGGATAAATACAAGTGACTGGACTCATGAGTGCCAACAGAGGTGGTAACCTTCTTTCAGTTGCGTGCTTCCTATCCCATCCTAGGAATCACCAATGTCGATTAGATATCAGGGGTTAGTAACCGGGGATGAACTTATCGCATCCTTTATCTTTAGATAGATTCTTGGAAACTCACCGATGCCGAAATGTTTTTACGGGGTCGGCTGTCAGTGATTCCTCCCTTTCCCCACAAATGACTACTTCCTTTTGTGTTTCGTCGATGCTGAATGAAATCGGTCATCGAAAAATTTCTTGTGCAATGCTCGTCATGAAAGAACAACTCCTCGTTTACCGATTCTGACGAAAACCAACGATCGGTGTCCTTAGTTTTCTAGGATGATTTTCTTTCACCTCTGATTCTTTTGGGTGTCGAAATTTGGATGCGTCAGGTGAAACGACTTAGTGGTTGATTCTTTAGTCAAATGTTACTCCCTTTAAGTTGTGATGGTTTTGACATGTTCAGGGAAACTTTTAGAGAATCAAGGAGAAATTGTAGAAAACAAAGATAAGAGGAAACAACATTGTTCCGAATTAAACAATAAGTGGTACCCAAAAAGTAGAGTTTGGCAGAGATGTTTTTAGGGTGTGTTGAGAGCTAAACAATACCATAAGCTTGTCGTTTCTAGGAGGTTCTACAATATCAACTTCCACGACACAAATTTGGAGGCTCCCTCCAACAAGTGACTCTCTTGCACATTGGGAATGGCCATTACTATAATGCCACTTAATAAGCTTTGATTTCCACTCACTAGATCAACTAGGGTTTTACACCCTATAACCCTTCTCAGGTCCACGTGTTGATCACTGACACATATCTGCTTTAGTGATTGATGCTTGGACATATTTCCCTCTGAAAACCTATGACACTATATTCTAAACAAATTTCCTCTCCATACCAATTTTATTCAGAGTTGGACCGATCGACCCCAAAAATGTAAACCGGAACCGAAAAAAAATCAACAAAAAAACCCGTCAACCAAAAAATACTTAAAATATTTAAATTTTGAAACAAAACATATATATTCATGTGCATCCATATGAATCCAAACCATTTATACACAAATATGCAAATTTTATCATTTATATAGCAAGTAAGAGTGCTTATAACCAAAATAACACCAAGTGCAATTCATCTATGAACCAAAATACATCAACAAAGAGGCTCTAAATGGCCTCTAGATTCAAAACAAAATCATGCTACTACAAATAACTACATATCATCAAAATAATTACCTATATTAGGATCGTCATCATCGGTGTCACCATCTAAGCATTAAAATAAGATAGAAAAATCTTAACATGCCTAATAAGTAATTTTACTTGAGTGAAGAGTACATTTTTACTAGGGTCATGACAAAAGAGTTCAACGGTCAATGCCACCAACATTGAGGTTCATAGAGGGATTGGTTCTCTTGATTAGAATCCAGTGGAAACATTGTAATCCTGCCAATCATGAAATCCTAAAAAATGTTAACTCTGTTGAATTTTGAATGGGACCTAAAATTCTACTTTCTCCATATGAAGTCTAATGAAGTTGGAACCACTCGCAAACATCATGATGTTAAAAATTTAAATAAAAGGATGAAAATGAAAGATAAAGGAGAATGTAATGGGGGGGCTCTTTAAATAGGTTTTAGTAGGCCCTAGGGTTAGTTTTTAAGCATCCTCCCTTAATTTATGGTATTTTTCTAAAAAAAATTCAAATCCATGAGTCCCTAGTCACCCCGTACGAATTTGTATGAAACTAGATGTTTCAGTACTAAACTGGCCTAAACTGGTTTGAGTCACTCGTTTGAACCAGTTTTAGTCCTAAACTGGTTTGAGTCACTTGTTTGAACCGGTTTTAGTCCCAAATTGGTCAGACTGGTTGGTTCTGTCGATTCTAGTTCAGTTCCGATAACATTGATCCATACATATTATTTGGAAGATTCGATTTGATACCATGTTAGATTTTCTTAAACATGGTAAATGAATTCTACACTCTAAAAGAATATCTACAGGACACTAAACACTAGAAACTTAAAGCCACTCAAAATTGCACTCTGCAATTAACGTTAGAATCTATAAACACATATCGTAAAAAATATATAATGGAAACACAATAAATTGACTATCAAAACTTGTTACTTCTTTTCATTACTTCTAAAAATGAAAGTCTACTACAGGGAAATAACTATTAACCATTGAACATAAAACTGAATGAATAAAACCTATACCCCCACCTTCTCCTTTATATACTAGAAGGTACAATGAAAATGGACACATACACAATAAAACCTTAACTGGAAATATTAAACCCTAAACCTAAAGCACCTTCCTTGCATGGATAGATGAGCCTAAGTGAATTGCACCTCTATTGGAAATGAATTGAGGCATGCAAGAATGCATCCTCCTAGAGATGTGTGCCCTGATTCAGATTAGAATCCACATGCATGAGTTCCTTTCTTAATTAGGAAACTACGTCCTCTAATTGTGCATAAAAATACTAAATAAAGGAAAACCACAAATATAATTGAATTGATAAATATAAAAGGCATTTAAACCGGAAATAAATTGAGCATGGTGCATTCATGATTTTGGAAGGCATGCACCCTTTATTTCTTTCTCCATAAATGCTCCTACACCATCATTACTATTGTATGGAATTTCTAAAGGAGGGTTGTATAGAGTTGTTGCATTGTTGTACTGAGCTTTGTTGGAGGAGGGTTGCCTCATTGCAATACAAACATGCACACTTCACACATGTCTTCTCTATATGAACAAGGTCTCCTCTACTTTCCACTCCCATTAATGGCATTATGTTATACACTTTTTGAGGTAATAAAAATTAAACACCTTCAATGGTCTAAGAACTACCAAGATTGGGATTTTTAATCTACCACTTGTAAGATGCGGGGAGCATGTTTCTGATTGGGAGCTTGTTACTCTATGGATAAGTAAATTCTCTTGTGAATTATGGAAAATATATTGCTTACAACACAATGGAGGAGAATGATTCAAAAAGTGGGCATGCAAGGTTTGTTCATCTAGGGGTTTTTCTTAGCACTCCCATGTTTGAGGGTGAAATTGTTTTTTTTTCTTGTGGGAAACAAGACAAGGTTCCAAAATGTTGTTTTAAGCATGGATAGGGTTCCTTGGTTGATAAAATCACTCACTACATTCTTTCTCATTATATTTCTTATTTCACTCATATTTTCTAGGGTTTTGAGTGGGTTGCTTGCTAGTTTTTGAGGAGCATATTTGTGAGACCTTGGAAGGGAGATTGAAGGATGCAATAATTACATTCAACCACCATTGGAGAGTTAAAGATGTAGGCTCTAAATCCCACTCTTTTTTGTTTTTAATTTTTTTTCCACGTGTTGTACAATAGTTTATTTACTATGTTGAATGTTCTCTTCTCCTACTCTTTCCTATTTCTCCTTCTCCATAATTCTATTGCAAGAAGCAAGTTATTCTCAAGATTCAATAAGCATGATAGGTATGTCAATGTGTTTTATCCTTTTGGTTCCATTTTTTATTGTGATGGTTGTGTTGTGAAGCCAAAATACCAATGATGATGAGGAAGAACTAGAAGTAGGTAGCACATACCATGCGGAGGAGGAAGAAATGGAAGGGGATGAATATAATGAAACTAACAGTGATGATGGACATAAACCCAAAGAGAGTTCAACACCTTTGTGAAAGTATGTGACAATGCTTGGGGGAAGGAAAGGGAGTGGAACAAAAAAATTTATATGTTCCCATTTCCATATAACTTACACATGTTCATATACCCATGTAAGAAATCATCTTTGTGGGATTATGTCATGGGATGGAGGTAAGACTATAGGAGTCAAAACCTATGACAAAGTTCCAGTCAAAGATAGAAAAACCGACAAGAAAGAAGTGGAGGCTGCACAAAACAAATCCAAAAAGTAAATGGTTGAATCTAAGAGTCAAACCTCAAGCTCACATGGAATTTTGATGGTTGATTTCCACCCCCGCATTCTAGTGAATTATTGCCTATGCATTCGAGGCATAGAACAAAATCATATTTCCTTGACCAAGGTTGTAGGGTAGATGTGGTTGCAAATTGTTTTAGGGTTCTTCATGCATGTGGTGTACCATTCAATGTTATTTTCTCACCCCATTGGCATGAAATGGTAAAAGCCATCAATTGTGCCCCTAAAGGAATCAAGAGTTCCCCTAATATGACAAAGTTAGAACCGTGGGACTTGATAGGGAAAAATCCAAAATCCATAGTGCTATGCGATAATTTACAAATGATTGGATTAGATATCGGGTATCCATTGTATGTGATGGTTGGACAAATGTTGAAGGAAAACCATTGATAAATATTCTTGTTGTGTTTGTTAGTGGTGTGGTCTTCCTTTTAGCCCATGAATATTCATATCATTACAAGAATAGTATTAATATTGTAAAACCCTTAATTAAAACCATTCAATATATTGCACTATACAATTTCATTCAAGTCATCATTGATAATGCATCTAATTGTAAGGCAACAGGAGCAATCATTGAGGATATGTACCCTAACATATTTTGATCATGGTTCTTGGTTCACACATTGAACCTCTTGATGTATGACATTGTTAACATGAAGAGCCATAATTATAAATGGATTGGTGCATTGTACAAGAGAGGCATGAAAATGATAAAATGTATTTCCAATGATAGCATGGCCCACCATATTTTTCAAAATCACTCTATGTTGGAGTTACTAAAGATTGCAAAGATCGGATTTGATAGTTATTATTGTTGAGTTCTGGTGTACCAAGGGAAGTGGCCCTCTTGTGGTTGTGGGTCTCTAACCACAAGAGGGAAATATTTGACCCATTGTGCCTTATACTTTATGTATAATTTCACTTTGACATTTTCCTAAGTCAAAAGGGTGAAATTTGTCACTTGAGTGAAAAGTGACTATTAATTCACTTTGAGGGTGAATTGGGGGACATAAAGTGAACTATGGAAACTTAAACCAAAGTGGTTTTTGAGTTGAGATTATTTTTGATAGATCTCTACCATGGATTATATATGGCTTGGAGTGATTCTAGCCATTGATATTTTAAGTTTCCATATGATTCCTTAAGAGGGGAGCATAAGGAAAAAAGAGGCTCATTCTATCTTTTGTTCACTTGGAGAGGAAGAGGAGAGAAATGGATATGGGAATGGAAGAAAAGGAAGAGAGAAACAAGGGCACCTTCTTCCATGGAGGGCTCTAGGAGGCTTTGGCTTCCCTTTATTTGTGGTGTTTCTTTCTTGCTTGGAGTAGGGCACACTATAGGACGAGGGTGCACACATAGTAGGGAGGTCTTATACTTGGAATATTTTTGTTGGAGTGTCTTGTTGGAGAGGTGGCACACAAGGGAAGATTTGTGTGCAAGGGTTTCCTCTACAAGGCATTGAGAAACAAGGGCACAAGGCCAGAGTGGGATTGAGCAACAAATGAGGAGGGTGCACCATGCTTGGGAGAATTGACCTTCTTGGACTTGTATTGCAACTTGAGAGGGGTAATATTTGTATCATGTTCATTTGTTTCATGTACTTGTTGTATCTCACATTTATTACATCACTTATATAGACTTATATTCCAAATTATTTTTCCCTAGGTTTTATCTAGGGTCATGTTGACCAAAAATACTTGTGTTCATTTATCATGTATGCTTAGTGTTTAAATCAACAGTAAGAGCTTGTAAATATCCTAGAGGAGTGTTATATGTTTTAATGTTTATATGTGATAACATTCAGTGACTAAAACACTTTCAAGGGAACCTTAAACGAGTATATAACCATCAGTTTGAAGGAAAAAAATTTGGTAGAAAATTTCAGACCTATTTGTTGTCCTAAAACAAAAGAAATGACATATTTGATTGAGTAAACTTAGAGCCCAACAAGATTTAAAAAACATACCTGTTGGGAATCCTTCTAGTTCCTCAAATTTCTACATGGTATCAGAGCCTTGGTGGCTAAGACTTGGCTTATTTTCTAGCATACAATTGGTAGATTTTTTTACAGTTTTGGACAACCTTATTTCACGCTTGTGTGTCAATTGTTGAGGCTGATTTATTTTTCAGTTTAGCATTAGTTTGAGTTTCAGTGGACAACCATGTCAGTGTCTCATATGAGGGCAGAGGATAGGCTAGCTAGAGCTAGCAACTAGTCCCCTTGGAAGACCAAGCTTATCTTTATCTTGGAGGATCTTGAACTATGGGATATAGTTTAGGCTCCCATTTTTGTTCCTCCCATGATGATCTATATGGATATTGATGGCCACCCACCTTTTCCAACTGGCTCAAAACAATTTTCTGTCAATTTTGGCAATTTACTATTTTTAGCAGTTTTAACTTCCGGGGCCATTTTGAGGGCCTAAATGAAGGTTTTTCAGGATCGATATCCTAAACGATAAATAAAGGAATAATTTAGCCCCAAAAATTATTCTCCTCGATGATTCCTTTCCAACGGGCTATCACACACCTAAAACGGAGATCGTATGCAAAAGTTATGACCCCGAAAAGTTGATGTACTAACTTACCCAAATGGGGCCCACGTGACTTTTGGCACTTTATCTCCTAGGATTAGGTTTTTGGATGTCTAGGGTTTTGGGAATTCTTTCTTATGGTAAAAATTCCTTCATAGCCTCATTGTACCTTCTTCTTACCAATGCGCGCTGTCGTCACATCTCTTCTCAGAGATAAGCTGACACCATTCCAGCAAGCTTGTTTCTGCTGCATTTTATAGTTTTAGCTTATTTCGTTATTGAATAGAAAACCAGTTTTACTGTATCTCTATTATTTTGTGTTAATAACCTATTAATAATCTGCATTTATTCCGTTCTGCTCATAAAATCTAGATCATTGGTATCAGAGCGGTCTGCTCCTTGTCGTCTTAATGCATGTCCCCAACAAGGTCAGAGTACAAAGAGTTGGGTCTCGAGCTTGTTTCTCTTGAGGACATAATCTCTCGCACACCCAAGAGACCTCCCATGGAAGGAGAAAAGAAATATGATGGGACAGGAGATCCTTTCAAACTTTTTATTGAGGAATCCCTCACGCAACAGAGGAACGAGATGATGGATAGTTTCACACAAATCCTTCGGCAGCTACCAACAGGCAATGCATCTTCTTTGAACGGAGGTGACTCCCCCTTCAAGGTACAAATAAACTTTGATATTCCTATATTTGAAGGTCAGATAGACACAGATGTTGTAGACAAGTGGTTGAATCTATTAGAAGGGTATTTTTTTGTCCATAACTTTTCAAATAGAGAAAAGATTACTTTTGCGCTCCTCAAAGTCATTCCCGATGTCAAATATTGGTGGGAAACTTTCTGTGACCAAAAGGAAACAGAGGAAACCTCATTATTTTTAGTCATGGCCACCTGGGAATCCTTCATGGATTCTATTAAGGAACAATACTACTCTGTCAGAAGTTATGATAACCTGTATACCAAATGGACCACACTACGGCAAGAAAGAGACCAAGCAGTGACAGATTTCACAAATATCTTCCATACCTTGCGCACCAAGTTGTGTATCAAATATTTGGAGAGACATCTTGTGCTCAGGTATCACGGTGCTCTGCATAGATACATCCAGACCGAAATGGAATTTCTGGACATGTCATCCTTGTTGGACAACTGAGAGGGGGGGGGGGTGAATTAGTTGTCACTGTGCTTAAACAATTATGCTTCTTTTAAAATCTTTACAGGGCACTCAATGATGATCACAATAATGGGAAATAAGCAAAGGCACATTTAACATCAGTCACATATATGATAAAAACAGAGACAGATAATTCCCAAGGAAACACATACAGGGTAAAAACCTCTTTTTCTTTATATGATAAGTATTATCTACATTCTTTACATTATCATACATATGAGAATCAACTCATTGTGAGGCTACAACCTCTGTTTTTGCAAGCTGTAACTTGCTGAGAGCACCAACTAGAAGGAATCACCAACTCCCTGGTTTCTCTAGCCCCAAATAGAAGGAAGCACCAACTCCTTGTGTTCAAGCACCCACTTGAACCTTTGAGGACACCAGTACTCCCTAGCACCTCCCAACCACCCTGAATTATAAATTCTTTGTTACTAAAACTTATTACAGTGATATAAAATTATTCAATGGCTTACCAGCCCTGTTGTTGTTCTGTTACACTACTCTGCCCTGTTTGCATTAGTGTCTTCTGCACACCTCTATCACTTTCTGTTCTTCTTCCTTTTATGCTCTATGTGCCATATCCCTTCCATGCACCATTCCTCGACTGTGCATTTCTGCCCCTGTGTTCTGCCTCCTTGTACACACTTGAATTCTCCTACACAACAACAACCCTTATCTCTTCTTTGTTTAGCATTCTTATCGTCTCTGTTGTTTTTGTGCATGCAATATTGGCAATGCCTCTGCATGCTCACTCCGTGCCAAATTCCTCCACAACTTGAGTGATCTGTCTGATCATCATCGTGACTCTTCATCTTCTCTATTCGTTTCCCACTCGTTCATCATCACTGTATGTTATACTGAGATTCCTCAGCCTCTCTGGAAGTTTGAGACTCTTTGTCTTCTCTGTGACAGTCGAGCTCACCTTCTCTGTTCCAGTTACAGGCCTCAATGCTCATCCAGCTGTCAATCTCCTCCATGAACATATTCATCCATCTTGAAGATTCCCAGAGACTCTTCACCTCCTCTGTCAATCATCCTGAAGTGTCTTCGAGTCCTCTGGCAAAAACCATCAGTGGTTTCTGGCAGTTACACTGTGTTGTGCTACAGTAGCCCTCCAATCTTGTTCAAATTCACCTGCACCGTTGGATTGATTCCATGGGATCTTGCATTCATTTCGGCATTTCAGCATTCGACAATTCAACATTTGCGTGACCATGTGTCTTGACATTCCCAATTGCGATCCCCAAAAAGGAGCTTGGTTGCTTTAGCTCTTTCCATCATCTCTCATTGATGTGACCAAGGGTTGTGACCACAACCTTATGCATAAGGCACTTTTGCGATTTTGTATTTCATGAATCTGGAGATGAGGCATCTCGACTCTCCAAGTCGTGATCCCCGAAACCTTGAAATGGCGTGGGATCAACGGTCCCGATCAACACTTGATCTGATGGCTCATATCATTTCACGATTTCACATTTCATGATTTCGACATTCTTGATGTTCAGTGTTCTTGTCACCTCAAAGTCCCGATCCACGAAACTCTGAAATGGAGTCGGATCAACAGTCCATATCACACCTTAATCTGACGATTAGATTAAGTCACGATTTCGCATATCGCGATTTCGGGATTCCTGTGGTTAATATTCTTTTACAGCTCCAACTCTCGATCCGCAAAACTCCAAAATGTACTGGGATCAATGGTCCAGATCAAACCTTGATCTGACAGCTTAGATTAAGTCGCAATTTCGCATATCGCGATTTCGGGATTCCTGTGGTTAATATTCTTTGACATCTCCAACTCTCGATCTTTGAAACTCCAAAATGGAGTTTACTTCGGGGTTTCACATTTCACGAATTCAGCAGGTTAGGGAACCCCGTTCCTTTGACTTTTCAGTCAGTAAAACGATGATCTTTCGCACGTGTCTTACTCGAAGATGGAAGGTCCTCCTTCTTTCGGGATTTTGTAAGCCCACTTCTCCTCGCACGTTAAAGAATGTGCAGGATCTCCTCGATCCAATGGTGGTTGGACCCTGTGCTCAGATCTAACGCCCGATATCTATCCTCCATATCTTTGCGCTCCTCTTGTCTACATTGAGATCTGACAGCCATCGGGAATTCTGAATTGTTGATCCAATGATCATGGTTGTTTCTCTTCCCTGATTATCATTACACTGTTGATCATCGTTGCTATACTTAAGCCATCATCACTATTGTACTTGCCATCAATGACAAGAATACACTGCTTGTAAAACATGCCAACAATCTCCCCCTTTGTCATTGATGGCAACTAAGGCACCCAAATTATTTTCTCCCTCTTTGACATCAATGTCAAAGAAAAGACATGCTCCCCCTAAGCTGTTGCAATAATTTTAGGAGGCATTAGATATTCAAATAATACAAAACTCCCCCTAACAAGATGGACTCTTTTAGGTGTGAGAAGAATTGACACCTAGCTTCTATCTGAGATATTCAAAAGGTGTCTTGGCTAGGGGTTTAGTAAAGATGTCTGCAATTTGTTCTGTAGTGGGAATTTAATGGACCTGAACAGTCTGATTGGTGACCTGCTCTCTTAGAAAATGATATTTTATGGGAATATTCTTGGTCTTGGAGTGGAATACAGGATTTTTAGACACACTAATGGCACTAGTGTTATCACAATGAATTGGGATCGGTGCAGTGTATTTTACCTCTAAGTCTACAAGTGTCTGAATCATCCATAATACCTAAGTGCAACAAGTAGCAACAACAATGTACTCCGCCTCTGTGGTTGATAAAGAAATGGAACCTTGCTTTTTACTAAGCCAGGCTACTAAGGAGTCACCTAGGAAGAATGCTCCTCCACTGGTGCTTTTTACCTCATCAACACAGTTTGCCCAATCTGCATCTGAATAAGCAGTCAACTAAAGATTTTGATTTCTGGGATACCACAGACCATAAGTCATTGTTTCTTTTAAATACCTAAATATCCTTTTGACAGCCTGCAAATGACTCTGTTTGGGTACAACCTGATATCTTCTCACCATTCCTATA
>ML779847.1:511981-522531 GCA_009831015.1 Picea engelmannii | reverse complement strand
ACAGTTTCATCTTCCTTCATCTTCAGCTGTTCAAACTGTATTCTGTAGGTTTGAATCTTTGCATCCTTTACCTTCTCATTACCCTCATAATTGTTAATGAGTTTGTCCCACATTTCTTTGGCAGTTCCTAGGTGCATAACTTTTACAAATTCTTCTTCTGCAAGCCCACTCAAGATAACACTCATAGCCTTAGCGTTGAAGCTAAATTCTAGTTTTTCATCCTTATTAGCTAGCACCATTGGCTTTACATAACCATTATCTACCACATCCCAGACATCTGCACCTAAAGCCATTATGTAGGTTCTCATTCTAACTTTCCAGAAGGAAAAGTTTGTTCCATTGAATAGAGGGGGCTTATTGGTTGAATTTCATTCATGGCTTGACATGTTTAAGCTCTAGGATCTACCCTTAGATAAAAAGGGGTTGGCTCCGATACCAATTGTTGGAAAACTGAGGGGGGGGGGGTGAATCAGTTGTCACCGTTCTTAAACAATTATGCTTCTTTTAAAATCTTTACAGGGCACTCAATGATGATCACAATAATGGGAAATAAGCAAAGGCACATTCAACATCAGTCACATATATGAGAAAAACAGAGACAGATAATTCCTGAGGAAACCCATACAGGGTAAAAACCTCTTTTTCTTTATATGATAGGTATTATCTACATTCTTTACATTATCATACATATGAGCATCAACTCATTGTGAGGCTACAACCTCTGTTTTTGCAAGCTGTAAATTGCTGAGAGCACCAACTCTCTGTTTTCTCTAGCACCCACTAGAAGGAAGCACCAATCCCTTGGTTTCTCTAGCACCAACTAGAAGGAAGCACCAACTCCCTGGTTTCTCTAGCCCCAACTAGAAGGAAGCACCAACTCCCTGTGTTCAAGCACCCACTTGAACCTTTGAGGACACCAGTCCTCCCTAGCACCTCCCAACCACCCTGAATTATAAATTCTTTGTTACTAAAACTTATTACAATGATATAAAATTATTCAATTGCTTACCAGCCCTGTTGTTGTTCTGTTACACTGCTCTACCCTGTCTGCATCAGTGTCTTCTTCACACCTCTAGCACTTTCTGTTCTTCTGCCTTTTATGCTCTATGCACCATATCCCTTCCATGCACCATTCCTCGACTGCGCATTTATTCTCCTGCGTTTTGCCTCCTTGTACACACTTGAATTCTCCTACACAACGACAACCCTTATCTCTTCCTTGTTTAGCATTCTTATCGTCTCTATTGTCTTTGTGCATGCAATATTCGCAATGCCTCTGCATGCTCACTCCGCACCAAATTCCTCCACAACTTGAGTGCTCTGTCTGATCATCATCGTGACTCTTCAGCTTCTCTGGTTGTTTCCCACTCGTTCAACATCATTGTATGTTATACTGAGATTCCTCAGCCTCTCTGCTAGTTTGAGACTCTTTGTCTTCTCTGTGATAGTTGAGCTCACCTTCTTTGTTCCAGTTACAAGCCTCAATGCTCATCTAGCTGTCAATCACCTCCGTGAACATATTCATCCCTCTTGAAGAATCCCAGAGACTCTTCACCTCCTCTTTCAATCATCCTGAAGTGTCTTCGAGTCCTCTGGAAAAAACCATCAGTGGTTTCTGGCAGTTACACTGTGTCGTGCTACAGTAGCCCTCTGATCTTGTTCAAATTCACCTGCACCATTGGATTGATTCCATGGGATCTTGCATTCATTTCGGCATTTCAGCATTCGGAAATTCGACATTCGTGTGACCATGTGTCTCGACATTCCCAGTCGCGATCCTTGAAAAGGAGCTTGGTTGCTCTAGCTCTTTCCTCCATCTCTTGCTGATGTGACCAAGGGCTGTGACCACATCCTTATGCATAAGGCACTTTTGTGATTTCACATTTCATGAATCTGGAGATGAGGCATCTCAAATCTCCAAGTCGCGATCCCCGAAACCCCGAAATGGTGTGGGATCAACAGTCTCGATCAACACTTGATCTGACGACTCAGATCATTTTGCAATTTCGCATTTCCCAATTTCAACATTCTTGATGTTCAGTGTTCTTGTAACTTAAAAGTCCCAATCCGTGAAACTCTGAAATGGTGTCGGATCAACGGTCCAGATCACACCTTAATCTGACGGCTCAGATTAAGCCCCGATTTCGCATATCGCGATTTCGGGATTCCTGTGGTTAATATTCTTTGACATCTCCAACTCTCGATCTGAAAAACTCCAAAATGGACTGGGATCAATGGTCCAGATCAAACCTTGATTCGACGGCTCAGATTAAGTTGCGATTTCACATATCGTGATTTTGGGATTCCTGTGGTTAATATTCTTTGACATCTCCAACTCTCGATCTCTGAAACTCCGAAATGGAGTTTACTTCGGGGTTTCGTATTTCATGAATTCAACAGGTTAGGGAACCCCATTCCTTTGACTTTCCAGTCAGTGAAATGACGATCTTTCGCCACGTGTCCTACTCGAAGATGGATGGTCCTCCTGCTTTCAGGATTTTGTAAGCCCGCTTATACTAGCACTTTAAAGAACATGTAGGCTCTCCTTGATCCAACGGTGGTCGGATCCTGCACTTGGATCTAACACCCAAGATCTATCCTCCATATCTGCCCGCTCCTCTTTTCTACATTGAGATCTGACAGCCATAGGGAATTTTGAATTCTTGATCCAATGATCACAGTTGCTGCTCTTCCCCGATTATCACTGCGCTATTGATCATCGTTGTTGTACTTAATCCATCATCGATGTTGTATTTTCCATCAATGACAAGCATACGGTGCCTGTAAAACATACCAACAATCCTTAGGCGCGGCCTACCAATATGCCATCAAAATCGAGCAGAAGCTCAAACAAAAGACGTGGCAATTTGGGCTTGGGAACCCCTCACAACAAAAGCCTGGAAAGGGAGGCCCCAACCCACCTAACAAAGAACAGAGAAAATATGGATAGTATTAGGACAACCAGTCCAAGATGCAAGGAAAGAAGGACACTGGAAAGACAAAGAAAGGGCGACTTCCATAAGAGCCCTTGGCATAACTCTGTTGACTACCTCTCAAAGTAGTCACTGGTGGCAGAAGTGAAAGCCTCTGAATCAGATGTGGATTCTGACTCTGAGCCAAAAATAGAAAGGGGAAGATGGATCATTAACGCGGAACCCAGTTCCACTGTTGCTACCACCAAGCTCCAGCCTGGTGAACCAAACGAGCCAGAAGAAGGAGAGCGCCTCTTCCATTCACAGATGTGGGTAAAAGGCACCCTATTGCACTTCATTGTTGATAGAGGTAGCCAGATGAACCTCATATCAGCAGAGGTCATCAAGTGGCTAGCCCTGCCAACAATGCCACACCCACAACCCTACACCATTGGATGTCTCCACCAACGAAGTGATCTTCGCGTTAGCCAACAGTGTCGACTGTCGTATGACATTGAGCCCTTCAAAGATGAGGTATTGTGTGATGTTTCTCCTCTTGAAGTTTCTTATGTTATTTTGGGAAAACCTTATTTATGGAAACGTCATGTTGTATATGAGTCTAGGCCTCATAGTGTTATTATTACTTTGAACAAGAAATTGTACAGGATACCCGAGGCAATCCCACCTAGTGTTATTTCCTTGATCTCTGCTAAGCAATACAGGAAGGTCATCTCTCAGACGAGGAAGTTTGTCTTCTTCATGATTCGCTCTCAGAATAAGATAAAGATCATAGCCACATCCAGGGTCTCTGCGACCAACCTCTCCACACAATAGAAGCAAGTAGATAAGGTCGTGGAAGAATACTCGGATATTTTCTCCTCACCTACAGGGGTACCTCTACACTATCAGGTCAAGAACCCCATCGATCTAACCCCCGACACACCGCTGCCAAATGGGCCAGTCTATTGTCTCTCTTTGTTAGAGAATGAGGAGACATAGCGACAGATCCAAGAACTGCTCCACAAGGTGCACATCCGCCCTATATCATCACCTTGCAGGAGCCCAATTGTGTTGGTACAGAAGAAAGATGGAACCTGATGACTCTGTATTGATTATCGGGCTCTGAATAAAATCACAGTCAGAAATTGGTACCCGATTCCTCGAATCGATGACCTCCTTGATCAACTCACGGGGGCCAAATACTTCAATAAGATTGATCTGAAGTCTGGCTACCACTAGGTCCCGATAGAATAGACAGATGTATGGAAGACTGCCTTCAAGTCAAAGGAAGGCCTTTTTGAATGGTTGGTCATGCCCTTTGGTTTGATAAATGCTCCAACCACTTTCATGAGGATGATGGACGATATCCTGCGACCATTCACCAATACTTTTGTAGTGGTGTATCTGGATGGCATTCTAATTTACAACAAGACTTGGGCCGAACACTTGCAGCATATTCAACAGGTTCTGCACACCCTGTGAAAACACAAGCTATACACCAACTTGGAAAAATGCTCCTTCGGCATGGATAGGATCCATTACCTAGGCTACATCATTGATCATCATGGCATACATGTTGATCCAGCCAAGATCCAAGTCATCCATGACTGGCCAACCCCAACAACACTCATTGAGCTTCGGAGCTTCTTGGGCCTTGCCAATTTCTACCATAGGTTCATGTTGGGATTCTCCCATATTGCATGGGCCCTCATCCAAATAAACAGGGGTGGTGGTAAGGAGAAAATTGCATGGGGCTGGTCCCAAAAATAAGCATTCGATGATTTGAAGCAGCGTTTGTGCTCAACCCTAGTACTATCACTACCAAACCTACAACATCCCTTTGAGATCAAGACAAATGCTTCAGACTATGATGTGGGCATCGTTCTCACTCAGCACAGCCACCCCGTGGCCTATCATAGTGATACACTGTCAGATACTATCCGTAAGTACCCTACTTACAACAAAGAAATGTACTCCATTGTGCAAGCATGCCACCAGTGGAGACATTACATTCTTGGGAAGGAGACATTCATCCACACTAATAATAATCCATTGCAGTTCATGCAGACACATGGAAAATTACAGAATGACCGCCATCAAAAGTGTTCCACATACTTGCAGCAATTCCACCTCAACATCAAGTATAAAACAGGAAGCACCAATCGCATCGTTGATTGCCTCAGCACTTCACCAGTCATGGTACTCACCATGGTTCTAGACTCTTGTGGCCATGAGACATATGGATGGCCCAACCTCTATGAGACAGACCCTGACTTCACCACCACCTACCAAATGTTGGGTGCAAACACAGTTGTCAATAATTTCCATCTTCAGGATGGGTTGTTGTGTCGTCTAGGCCATATCTGTGTTCCATCAAGTGAGTTAGCGAAGCTGATATAGGAAGCCAACTATAGTGAGGTGGCAGGACACTTCAGCATTTAAAAGATAGTGGTGATGCTACAGAAACATTTCTATTGGCCGAAACTTCGACAGGAGGTCAGCAAGTATATCAAGTCCTGCACTGCCTGTGCTATTGCCAAACCGACCATTAAGAAACAGGGCCTGTACACCCCTCTTTCTATTCCTGACAGACCATGGGAATCCATCTCAATGGACTACATGTTGGGTCTCCCATCCACCAAGAGGGGAAATGACTGTGTTTTTGTGGTTATTGATCGCTTTTCTAAGATGGCTATCCTGGTTGCCTGCAAAAAGAGCATCACAGCAGAGATCACTGCCAAGCTCTTCTTTGAATGAGTCTGGGTACATTTTGGAATCCCACAAACCATTGTCTCAGATTAGGATATTCGATTTCTCAGCACATTTTGGTCGAGCCTCTGGTCACTACTAGACACCAATCTCACCAAATCCATGGCCTTCCACCCCCATACAGATGGCCAAACCGAGGTTGTAAATCGAATGATTGTGCATATCCTTCACATGTATAATTCAAAGCACCCTCGCACATGGGATGAGAGCCTTCCCTATGTCCAGCATAGCTTCAACCAAGCCCTGCATAGCTCAACTGGCCACAACCCCTTTCAAGTGGGGTTGGGATTCCAACCATTGGGTCCCATAGATGTTTCACTTCCCCTTGCGGTCACCTCGACCGACTCATCTCCTGCTCCAATTGAAGCTGACAAAACCACCCGGTTCATTGAGAGGATCCATCACATCCTCCAATAGGTTCAGGATATCCTACAAAATTCCAATGACAAGTACAAACAACGCCATGATCAACATCAGGTGCCACATATGTTTCAGATGGGTGACAAAATTTGGTTGCACTTGTAGAAAGAACGCCTTACAGGACCCCATAGGAAGCTTTGTCGACTCTGTTATGGATCGTACACTATCACCAATGCCATGGGGGATAATTCTTTTGAGCTCAACATTCCTCCTTTCCTTGGCCTGCACCCACTGTTCAACATGGATCTCCTTCGCCCTTATTTCCCACCATTATTGGACACCTCAGAAGTAGTAGAACAACTGACACCAACAGAGCTCAACCCTAACTACATACAATAGGAATCCAATGATCATATTGTGTATATATATATCAAGGGCACTCGACAACAAAGGATCCATCTTTATCGAGTCGTCAAAGCAAGGCAGCTCTTGCACCAAGGCAAGTGGCTCACCCGGGGTCGAATTCAGCAGAAATTTCCTCATCTTATGGGGGACCTCAACGCAATGGAGACCATTGCTTCCTAAGGAGGGAGGATTGATCCAGGTGGATATTGGTGGCCACCCACCTTTTCCAATTGTCTCAAAACAGTTTTCTGACAATTTTGGCAATTTACTATTTTTAGCAGTTTTAACTTCCGGGGCCATTTTGAGGGCCTAAATGAAGGTTTTTCTGGATAGATCTCCTCAATGATAGTTGAAGGCATCATTGAGCCCCCAAAATGATTCTCCTCAATGATACCTTTCCAACCGTCTATCACACACCTAAAACAGAGATGGTATGCAAAAGTTACGACCGTTGATGTACTAACTTACCCAAATGGGGCCCACATGACTTTTGGCGCTTCATCTCCTAGGGTTAGGTTTTTGGATGTCTAGGGTTTTTGGAATTCTTTATTATTGTAAAAATACCTTCAAAGCGGCATTGTAACCTTCTTCTTGCGAATGCACGCTACCGTCACATCTCTTCTCAGAGATAAGCCGTCACCATTCCAACAAGCTTGTTTCCGCTGCATTTTACAGTTTTAGCTTATTGTTATTGAATAGAAAACTAGTTTTATTGTATCTCTACTATTTTGTGTTAATAACCTGTTAATAATCTGTATTCATTTCGTTCTTCTCATAAAATCCGGATCACATGACTACTCCTATGTTGGTGGTAGAGTTTAGGAAGACGAGCAACAAGGAAAATAGGCCTATCTTTGATGTGGTGAGAGACCACATCGTACCCCACTTGACTAGTAAATACTATGCATTTTATATGTGGGCATCCTTGTGCAATCTTTACCAAAGTCCCAACCAAAACTAGAATATTGTTCTACAGGAGAAGCTCATGGGAATTCAGATGCTCAAGTCATATTCGGCCACTTCATACCTTGGCATATTCAATCATATCAGAGATGAGTTAGTAGCGATCGAAGATATTGTGGATCCAAAATTTATGGTGAGGAGAACTTTAAACAAATTTTCCAAACATTGGGGTTCATTTGTACGAGGCATTATTGCTCAATAGGTCATGCCTACTTGGGAGAGACTTCGGGATGATTTCATGTAGGAGGATTTGAGATGCATCTATGGGTCTTCAAGAAAACAATGGATATTTGAGGGTGATGAGGATCTTTCTCTTTGGTCAAAGGGAAAGAATAAGGTAGGAAAGGGTGCTCGATAGAGTTCCAAGATGGGGGCCAAGCCACATGGAGAGAGTAGCAGTGGGTAGAAGAGAGATATGATCAAAGTGAAGTTCTTTTCTTGTAAGAAGATGGGACACTATGTTGGATAGTGTCCCAAAAGGAAGAAGAATTCAGGTGGTAAAACAACTACATCAGATGAGGAGGAGTTTTAGGCATAATTTGAGAGGGACTGTGCCTTCCATATTTGTTGCACTTTAGTTGAGATGATACCCAACATATGGTACATAGACAATGGAGCTTTGAGCCACATAATAGGTGTGAGAGAGAACTTCATTGATCTTAGAGATCTTGATTTCACGATGGTTATTGTGCTTGGTTATGAAACCATATTCAATGTTTTTGGTCATGGAACAATTACTTTTTAGAGGGAGAGTATGCCACCCATTTTCGTTCAGGGATGGGTTGTATGTCCATGGGTTGAAGAAGAATATGATATCAGTTTCCACCCTCCAGGACAAGGGTCTTGAAGTGTCCTTCAGAGGGACATAGGTCCTCATACACCCTAAGGGGTCCCATCTCACCTCAGGGTAGGTGATTTGAGTGAGGGATGGTAAACTATACAGATTGTTTTTTCATCCCCTGCATGCTTTGGAAGTGAGTAGCAAAAAAAATCAGTTATGTGAGTTATGGCATCGGAGGATGTCTCACCTTCATCATGGGGATCTTGGAGGGCTGAGAGAGGTTGTGATAGGAGTTCCATGGTTCAACTTGGAGCATCATGATGTGTGAAAAGGGTGTGCACTTGGTAATTTTACCAAGGCTTCTTTTCTCAGCAGTGACAATAGGTCAGCTGGGGTACTAGATTTAGTACACACAGATGTGTGTGGGCCCATGTCTCAAGCGTCCTTGAGTGGTTTTGAGTACTATATCACATTCATATAATACTACTTCAGGAAGACCTGGATCTATTTCATGAAGGCCAAGAGTGAGGTCTTCAAGAGGTTCCAAGAGTTCAAAGATCTCGTGGAGAACTAGACAGGAAAGGAGATCAAGGTCTTGCAGTCAGAAAATGGAGGTGAGTATGCCTCCATAGAGTTTGTAGACTTTTTTTCCCATGCATGGATCATAATACAAATGACCGTACCTTATAACCCCCAATAGAATAGGGTTTCTAAGAGGAAGAACATTGCCATTACAGGTGCAATGAGATCTATGCTGCATGATCAAACTTTGCCTTTATACTTATGGGTTGAGGCGAGTGTTGTTGTAGTTTATCTATAGAACATGAGTCCCTGTTATGGGATAAATCCGTAGGTGCAGACACTAACCGATCTCCCTAGATCCACCTGGTATCTAGAACAAAACATGATAGAATACTACTCTTTCCCTAGATCTAGTCTATTGAATGAACTAAAAGATAAGGGTTACGGACATACCTTATGAACGCTCTCCTTAGATATCTGTTGTTCCAAGATTTTCTCCAATGCTCTCGTCCCATCCAGATCACAACAAAATGAACCAATCGAAGTAAAGGCAAATTAACTTATTCGATGACTAGTCTATACATATGATCAAGGAATTATGTAATAAAGTGACACCATCTTTATGGGAAAGGGACATATTGCTATATTAAATTAATTGAAAGTGAAACTTACAACTTGAGCCTTGATGTCATAGGTCTCCTTTCGATGGCTTCTGGCTCTGACACACACACTTGCTCATGCATGAAGAAAATCAACTACTTTGATGACCTTGCTGTTGTCTCTTGATGCTGTAGCATCAATCCTCCATACAATCTTGCACTGATCCTCTAATCAATCTCTTGCTAACTTGTTGCTTGCTTAACTTCTATTCTATTAACCTTTTCCATGAGAAATCTCCTCAATATATAGGAGAAGATAGTTTAGTTACTTGGATAGGGAATGATCCCAAGATATCTAGAATGCCAGTACTTGAATAACCACTCGAAAGCCAACTCACCCTTCTAGAAGATTCCCTTCTAGAAGATTCGATATCTTTATCTTTTTCCTCTTCAAAAGCATGTTCGCACCCTAACCTTGAGTACAGTGCAAGAATTTCTCACCCCAACTTAAAGCAACATGCGGGAATTCAGCATTCTCGCAGGTGAATATATAAGCAACCTGCGAACATGTTTCAAAATATGAATTCTGGAAGAAGACAACTGTAACTTTTCTCATGAAAATATTCTTGGTAAAGAGCTTGATTTTCCATTATCATGATATCATCATGACCTCATCACAATGACCAAATTTGTGGATAACAGAATGCCCCCCAAAGTCTGAGAGCGGAACCAGTGACAATCGATAGACTTTGTAAGTTGCATGTGTGTGTCAAGAACCAAGAACACATCTAATCGGAAACCTGCAAACATCCAAGCATTGGTAGAATATAATATGTATCCCTTCTGAGGTAGGCATTCCCATACTCAGATCATAGATTGATGACATCATAAGAAAATATCATGGCCACCAATCATACACTGTGGATCCATGTAGTCATATCATAGCATAGCCACCTGAATACACTGTGGATCTATGCGACAAATTTTTAGTCAGGACGACATAGCCACGAAACATACACAGTGGATCTATGTGTCACAAAATATAGATACTCCATCGCAACCTGGATCATAAAGACAATATCTAGGGTCTTCAATCTAGTCGCTCAAAATACGAATCTGACCATGTGATTACATGTGTCGAAGTCGAACATGGTAGAAACCACTTGATTACCGGTCATTGATGTATACCGTTAACAAGTGCGAGGGAAATCACCATTGATGTCAATGACTCCCAAGGTA
>ML779847.1:489061-511564 GCA_009831015.1 Picea engelmannii | reverse complement strand
CTGTCAATGTTTGTTTAATGAGTCCAGAGATAGTAAACTCGGGGGTTTTTCATGTTTCAAGAGTCTGAAAAACATGTAAAAAAAACTCATATCCCATATGGGCCTTTCAATGTTTGTTTTATGAGTCCAAAGAAAGAAAACTCAAAGGTTTTTCAAGATTATAGAGTTTGGAAAAACACTCAAAAGAGAACTCCCTCAGTGCCTTTTTCGTACAATAGTCCAACGAGACCGAAAAATGGTTAAATTATCGCTCGAAGGACGCATACTTCAAATACTTTATCAAGCGTGAATATATCAAGGTCGCTCTGCAATCTTTTCATGTTTAGGGAGTCGTGAAAAGAGCTTAAAGGTAACTCCAGGGGGGTTCCTTTTTCATTTTACCACATCGAACCTGGAAAAGGGATAAAACAACGCTCGATCACGTTCTAAGTTTTTCGCCAGTGTAAGAACGGATAAAAGACACTCAAGAAAAACCATAGGAAACAAACAAAACACATCATATCGCAAAAGTTTTTTCATCCATAATCATCTGCATTGGATACCTGCAAGTCATTTTTCTCACTTCTGTATTAGAAATTAGGGTAAAAGAGTGAATAAATATGAAAAACCCACTTTTACTATGGTAAAAAAGTAAATAAAACAAATTTACTATTCATTTTTACCAGATTGTTTTACCCATTTACCATTATAGTGCAAAAACTTCCATTTTATCTCCGATCTTCAACATCGATTTCTGGGAGCGTCGGGGCACCATTTCACAAACCGTCTGGATCAGAGTGGTAAGTTCTTAATTCCCTAGTCTTCCATGGTTTAATTTCATGATTTAAGTGGATAAATTTCAAGTTTAGGAGTATTATTTGAAACCCTATGCGTGAATGAGGATTCTCGCAGGCTACCCATACAGGGCCTGCGAGAAGTTCTCATTCCCGCAGGTGGCCTTGAGATATAGTGCGAGAAGTTCGCACTGTGCTCTAAAGACACCTGTGAAAAGCGTAGTTCCCAAATTTTTAAATAACATTTAGCCAATAAAACTAATTTTCATCATGTTTCAAATTATTAACTAGCTTCATATGATTGTTATGCAGGTTAACAACTATCACAATGGTGCTCGAATGGAGGGAAAGAGAACATGAAGATGATAATGCCACCGCCAAAAACCATCCTCAAACCCTTGCCGCTTTAAGAGATTGTGGTTTCCTAAAGTATTTCCGCATACCGGGCATGAGAGCCCAAGTGCGTTTGTTGGAACATTTAGTCCGGATGTGGGATTCGGATCAGCAGGTTTTTAATGTCGGTGCTCACACATTGACGATTGATATTGAGGATATCTATTTCCTGACCGGGTTGTCAAGACAGGGTTCTTATGTCAGTTTGACTGGTAAGCACAGGGGAGGTCTGAAAATGAGTGAGTATTGTCGACAATATTGCGTGCCAGAGGCTGAACGACAAAAGGGGAAAGTGGCCATTTGGGGAGTTACGGATATAACTCTCCGTACCATCCTCTTTACTATAGCTTGCATGGCAGGAAGTGTTGCCCTGCATATGGATCTACAGAGCTACTTTCAATATTCCCTCGAGTGTGTTGAGCCCCGGGTCTTCAATTGGGCTGATGCAGTGTTACGCAACCTCAAAAAACAATTGGCAAAAAGCAGACGTGGAGATCTAAAGCAGTTTGGTTATGGATCATTGATGGTATCTTTCTTCTATGAGAGGGTTCCAGTGTATAGACTTTAGGCGGATTGGCACTTTCTGGGTCCCAGGGATCCACGGATGTTACGATGGTGCCAACTTATGGCTAGACACGTGACAGGACTGATCGTCAGGTATGACGATCGCTTTTTTGACTGGCTTCAAGGCCAGGTTTTGATGATAGAGGATTATGCGTATGCCAGTTTGGACTTTCGCGGTGATCCTGACCTTGTCCTTCCTGAAGACGCACAGTGGGGAAATATTGGTAAGAAGTACACCAACTTTTTAACTTTTTAGATGTTTTTGTATTTTCATCATATTAAATGTTTTTTGGTTTTATGATTCTATCCGAAGACTAACATCAAAATCTTATGATACCACAGATGTTGGGGCATATAGACCAGCTGGTATATCTCCTGTTCAGCATCGGGGAGAAGCAGCAGTTCTAGTCCCCCAGTATGCCGAGGACTATCTCACAGTGGAGCAAAACTTAGAGGGTTTGATGTCCGGTGTTCCAGAGATGCCTCTGGAGGAGATCCCACGACGTGATCAGCGTCACACCGTGGGAGTCTCTGCTTCTATGGGTCATTTTCTCCGTAGAGTAGCCAGGACTTTAGCATGCTACCGTGAACATCATTAATGATGTCACTTTGTAGAAGCCAGGAGCTTCATTTTTTGATATTTTGGTCTTCGAACACATTTTGTAAAAACAAATTTTGATCGTTATATATATACATGGGTTCCACCGGTTTACTTTACAATTATGTACATTTTAATGTGTTTGATTTTATAAGTGATTTAAATGCCTGTCTAATACATAATTAGCTAAAGCATCTGTCAATGTATTAAGACTTCTCGGAATGTGTTGATAGTCTATGTAATCAAAATGTCTTTCCAAGAGGCGAATCCGCAAATATACCCTTAATAAAGTAGGACTTCGAATAGAATATATATTACTGAGTTGTAGTACTACCAACTGCGAGTCAAGTCGAACAACCAAATGACGAATTCCTAGAGAGATAGCATCAACCAATAATTCGACCACAGCGCTATACTCTGCAATGTTGTTGGTTTCTCGTCCAAGACATATCCCTCGTAGAGAGATGAGTTCATTCGTTGGGGCATAGATTGCCCAAGCAACGGAAGCTAGGTTCCGAGTACTACGTCTAGCACCATCAGTGAAGCCAATATAAGGTAGCGAAAACTCCGACATCTGGAAAACAAACACAACGTCACGTAAGGGTAGAGACCAGATAACGTCAAAAGCAAAAACTAAAGTAACACACTCATGCAGTATGATACATAAAATACAAGTACTCATGCACAAATGACTTATGCGTAGTACTTCTTCAAGTACAACCCATTCCTGGGTTCACTCAAAGGCACACCATCATAATCCACTAACTCATACGCTCCTTTTTCTAAAACTCTGCTAACAATGTAAGGCCCACACCACATTGGTTCAAATTTCCCAGCTCCTAGGACATCTTTATCTTGTTCATACAGAAGAACAAGATCTCCTTCAGAGAAGACATGAGGTTTGACATGCTTGTCATACTGTGCCTTAACGCGTTTTTTCTGGGCTTCTATTACAAGGGTAGCATCACGGCGAGTCTCGTCTAATCGCATCAAATAAAACAGACGTTCCTCTTCGGCAGAAGTATTAGGCAAGAGTTCTACAACTAGCTTCAAAGATGGTATTTCACATTCTATTGGTAGAATGGCTTCCATGCCATAAACTAGTCGAAAAGGTGTGAATCCTGTGGCAGACTTAACAGATGTCCGATATGCCCACAATGCCGAAAATAACATTGTATGCCAGCTGGTTTTATGGATTTCTATCATCCGTCGAATCATAGTTATAAGAACCTTATTGATGGCTTCGACCTGGCCATTGGCCTATGGATAATAGGGTGTTGAACTGTCATGACGAAGGCCCAACTTCTCTGTAAGTTCAGACATCATATTATTTCTAAAATGACTACCGTGATCGGTAACGATAGCCTGAGGAACACAAAAAAGAGTGATGACATGGTTGAAAAGAAATAAGGCTGCAGTCTTCCCAGTATTGTCTAATGTCGGCATTGCCTCGGCCCACTTTGTGAAATAATCAACAGCTACAATAATGTAACCATGCCCCCCGGCCGAGTGAGGGTGACATGTCATGAAATCAATGCCCCATTTAGCAAAAGGACCTACTGAGACTATAGGATGAAGGGGAGCAGGATGCGATCGAATCTTCTGATTATAAGTTTGGTAGGCATGACACTTCTGAACAACAGTAATGCAGTCGGTGAATAGGGAAGGCCAAAAGTAACCTGCACGTAAGATCTTCTGAGAAGTAGCATACCCAGACATATGACCACCACATGCTCCGGAATGGCAGTCATTCAAAGCTTTCTCAGCTTTGTCAAAAGTCAAACAACGCCGAAAGATAGAGTCAATACCTCGACGGTAAAGAGTATCACCAAGGATAATATAATGACGTGCTTGATAACGGACACGGCGTCGTTCATTACTAGACAAAGCAGGCCGGAAAGTGTGAGTTTGGAGATATATAATGATATCTCCGTACCAAATATCGTCGGTACTGATAAGGAAAAGTGACTCATCAGGTAATGAATCAATTGCTACCTTTTCCGTGGTAGTATGGGGAAAATCACAAATTAACTCCGCGAAAACTAGAGAGTTCTTCGACGTGGCGCGATCGAATTCCAAATCGAACTCCTGGAGAATAACAATCCACTTAGAGTACTTGCCCCCCAGCAATTGACGGGTCGATATGTGTTGCATGGGGTTACAGTGGGAAATCACTGTAGTCTTTCTGGAGAGAATATAATGACGAAATCGTTGGACTGCTTGGACAGCAGCCAAGGCCAGCTTCTCAACATGTTGGTACTTGATTTCCGTGGATGATAAACTTCTACTCAAGTAATAGATAACATGTTCATCGTGGTTATCATCCTCTTGAACGAGGACCATGCCGATAGTATACTCGGACGCAGCTAGATAAAGAAAGTAATCTCGACTATAATCCAGAGGGAAAAGAAGAGGAGATTTGGTAAGGGATAACTTCAAAGCTTCAAAAGCCTTGTTAGCAACTTTATCCCAGACAAACTCTGAATCCTTCTTTAGAAGACGTGTGAAACCACGAGTAATCTCGGCATAATTCGGGATCAAACGACGAAGAAAGTTTGCTTTCCCCTGCAAACTTTGTAACTGATGCAAATAAGAAGGAGGAGGGAGATTAAGAATCACCTTGACCATGATAGGATCTACCCGGATCCCATGGCGTGAAACAATGAAACCAAGGAGATGGCCAGATTCGACACAAAAGACAGATTTGTGAGGATTCAGGGGAATGCGATAGAATCGACAACGAATGAAAACCGCTCGGAGATGTTTAGGGTGATCAACTCGACGTAAAGAGTGAGCCGCAAAATCATCCAAATAAGGTTGGACAATATGCTTTATATCGTGAAAGGCGTAAGACATAGCACGTTGGAACGTAGCACCTGCGTTCTTTAGACTGAAAGGGAGTTTCCTATAAATGAAAGTACCCCAAGGACAAATAAAAGCCGTTTTATGTTGGTCCTCGGGAGCAATATTGATTTGATTATAGCCAGAAAATCCATCCATGAGGGAAAAGATTTCACTACCGGCACAGTCATCGACGATATGGTCGACGAAAGGGGTTGGAAAATTGTCCTTTGGACAAGCCTTGTTGATATCCCGATAATCAACACAAACGCGTATACTACCACCCTTTTTATCAATCGGTACGGGGTTGGAAACCCATTCTGTCAATGCCACTGGATAAATGAAATCGGCTTTAAGAAGTTTTTCAACTTCAAGCTTAATGGCTGCCGCTTTACGTGGATGGATAGGATGGAGGCACTGCCGGACTGGTTTAGCTCCAGGGTATGTCTTAATCTCATGAACAACGATAGCAGGGTCAATACCCGACATCTCTTCGTAACTCCATGCAAAGATGTCACGAAATTCTTTGAATAATGAAGTATAAGTGACAATTTCTTCAGGAGAACACGATGCTCCAATATGAACATTCTCAACAATCCCAAGTTTCATGGAAATATCTATGGGCATTGTGGGTGAAATGTTACTAAGGTTCCCTTCCGCAAACACATCATGTGTAGATCGGGGAACGGTCATGGTGACAACAACGGTCGACGGAGTCGAGATCCGTTGGTAATTCTCAAGAGTGTGTTGTTCCAGAAACAAAATGGAACGATGATGCCCATCATCCCAAGGGGTATCAGCCATGACGGACATGATCATCTCGTCAGAGGGAAAGATAACATGAAAAGGATCCGGAAACAACTCCTCGAAAGAAGATGTGGAAGGTGACACCGATTGAATGGCTTGATAAGTAGATTCAACTGGGCTTAACGACATAACATGGTTGAAACGAACATGATCTCCAGGATCAGGGACTATCCAAGGGTCAGTAGACACAGGAAGTTCATGAGGTACAGTAGAGATCATATTAATGGAAGCAACTGACGGGCTCGGAATATTTGGTAGTGGTGGTATGGGGAAAGTACCCATTAACGATGAGTCTTTTAAAAGACCGACACCAACATTCTCGTAACCCGGAGGGGTGTTGGCTATAAACGGTACGTTGCCCGTGCGAGTATTGGCATTAAAGAAAGCAAGTTGGTTGACCGTAACCACTTTTTCCTGGTGAGGAAATCATAAGACACGGAAAAGGGTGGACATGACAACACGCATAGAATCGACCCAGCTTCGACCAAGTAGAAGATTGTAATCTAGGGGAGTATCAAAAACTTCCACTTCCACCTGGACGGTCTTACCTTCCAAGGTAACAGGAAACGACGGAAGAACACCATAAGGTTTAAAACCAGAGCCGTTAAAGGCTTGCAAAGTGTTTTGTGATTCGTTTAACGGGGGAGAGCCAATGGCTTTCCAACAAGAAAAATACATTACGCACGTAGAGGCACCCTAGTCAACAACAGTCCGAAAAATGCTCTTGTCGGAGACCACAACATGGATTTGAAATGCAAGTTGTGCGGGTAACCTTGGAAGATGATCTTCCAAGTTAAAGACTATCAGATTCTCATCTGTTGGATCAATACCACCTATGGCTTTCAACAGCGCCCGACGTTGTGCAGGACAAGACTGAAGAACTTTGGGGGCAGACATCACTGAGGGTGCTTGGGCCAGATCTTCGACAATGCTATAGTTCTGGGCTGCCCAAGCATGAGGATTGAATGCCGACTTCTTCAAGACACCTTTTGGGGGTGGTATTATAACTGTATCAAGGTTTGGTCATTCGAGATGAAGAGGACCGTTTGTGGGTGGATTCGGTGGAGAAGGTTGTACGAAATCAGGAGGTAAGTCGTCAATTTTCTCCTTAGAAGGAGTATAGTCTTTAGCTCTAGTGGCGAGCGCAACATTGTTTTTCTTGGAATCACTGGTGCACATCAAAACAAAAGAAGATGTCGAAGTAGAAGGTTGGTCGCGAATGACCAACGAAGCCTGTTGTTGAGACAGGAAGGGTTGAGACAAGACTGTCGGTGTAGAGGGCTTGGGTGTTCCTTGAAGGAACTTGTTAACCTTGGTGCGTCTCGGACAATCCTTCGTGTAGTGATCGTCACCACAGATAAGGCAAGGGTAGCGTGGTTTGCGCTTATCCCGGTCATCAATAGGCGGAGATTTGGTTTGCTCATTTGGATTATTGTTTTTACCCTCCTTATTCTTGCCTCTCCCTTTTCTGGACTTATTCTTACCGGTTGGTGTAGATTGAACAACGTTCACTTCAGAGGTCTTACCGGCGGGAGGAGCAGGAGACAGAGCACTTTGTGCATTAGAAGAACTGGATTTCGGGGTTGTAGTGGAAACAGAATGTGAGTGGCTATGAGTGGAACCAATCACACCATCAGCTGCATGCGAGGCCGCGGAAGCAACAGGAGTGCTGGAAGTACCAGGACGAGGTAAATCCGGGAGTAAATCATACAAAGTTCCCATTTGCAAATAAACGAGATCCAGATACTGAGCACGACTAATGGCCTGTTCTTCAGTGACAACACCACCCATAGCAATGTCTTTACCAATTTTGTTTACAAAAGACTTTGTAAACCACTCTGCCAGTAATTGATTGGGAAGCTCAAGTTTAATAAGACGTCTCCTTCGTCGCCACTCATGAATATGATCGGATATATGAGTGCCCAAGCTTTGTTTGAAGGAGGTTAAAATCTCGGTTCCGGTATCGTATTGAATCGGTAACTGGTAGTGTGTTAGAAAATCCATTGCAAGGGTGTTGAAATCGGAAAAGAAACCTTATGGTAATTCAATGTACCACTTCGCAGTAGCACCCGTAAGAGTTCGTTGAAAAAKACAGAGTCTAATGGAGTCATCCATCAACGAGTTGGATGAACACCACAAGTGGAAAGTCATGACATGATTGTTGGGGTCCTCTCCCACCTTCCCATCAAATTTTGGAATGTCCGATGGAAGCTTTGCAGGAATAGCAGGCCATTGGGGAGAGTGACGAATAGGATCATTAAGAATCCTAGACAAATCTGGCAGATCCAGAGTAGCAAGAAAAGGCAACTGCCAATTCACTTGAGGATACTGGTGACTTTGGGGTGGAAGCCCTGTCGGTAAACCAGTGGGACCGTATGCAGTCTGCCCCCAGAGGGAAGATCCTGGTTGGTTTGGTGGAGGTTGAATCGGATAATAACCCCAAGGATTTTGACCTTGAGCTTGAGTAGTGACTTGAGGTTGAGTAGTCTAACCTGAACCCCAAATAGAATTAGTCACACCTAGATACGGTTGGCCTATAGTAGGGACAACTTGCTGCCCCCCAGCATTTTGAGGAAAGTTTTTCATAAGTTGATTCCAATACTGGGCCAATGCAGGAGGTATGTTTTGTCCAAATGGTGAGGTTGGTCCCCCGATCAAAGGGAAAATTCCACCCGGAAGTTGTATACCAACCGTAGGTTGATTAGTAACTGGGTTAAGTCCGGGTAAAGGAAAAGGAAACGTACTACCCTGTCCACCAATAGGATTGTGCAAGTTTTGTGCAACAGTCGTGACAATGCCACCAGGATTAGGATTGCCAGTAGGAAAAAGAGGGAGTGTCGGGATGAAACCGGGAATAGGATGCCCCCCAGGAAACTGAGGACCACCTGGAGAACCAAACAGAGTTTGTGGAGGTGTCGGATGGGGCACAGTCAACGATGGATTCAGCGCATGGTAACCAGGAGGTAAATTCAGATTATCCTCAGGAGTTCATTGGGTATTAATAGGGGCAAGAGTAGTGGTAGGAATGTCGGTTTGAACACTCGTAGTATTTGCGAGATGGGCCATCTTGGGAGGAAGAACAAAACGATAAGTCATAGTCTCGGGTGTAGTCTCTGGTTCAGGAGACACGGGAGGGTTGACGAGTTCATAAACAGAGGATTCAGTACCAAACAAGACTCGTTGGAAATCACCTGACCCAAAGGGATCTTGGCCCCCTACACCGTGAGAAGGCCCAGCGATTGATTCAGAAGATACAACAAGAGTTTCTCCAGAAAGATGAAACCGTCCTGAAGGTCGTTCACCACGACGAATGCGATAATCCTCTATAGTATTAGTGATTTGAAATTCAGCAAGAGGATCAGTAGGTTCTACTTGTGGAGGTGGTGTAAAAACTTCTGGGACGTCACTTATGTCCACGTGAGGTAGAGTAACAAGGGGAATTTCACCCGGACGAGGAGAGTCCTCAGGGGTACCCTCAGGTGTTGCTGTATGCAAAGGTTCGGAAGCTTCCGGATGTTCCGGGGACAAACCTTGCATCCTACGTGAACATCGCGGGGGAGCAATTGTAAACAAATAATTAACTCCTCAACGAAAAGCCTATGGTCAACTTCGAGAAACAATCAACACACACTAGTAAACAAAAACTAAGAGGCAATCACCAAACAAACAATACCTTCTAATTTCGGAGCCACTAGTTGGTGATGAAATCCAACGTCGCAACAACGAGACGAGAAGGGGTGGGGCTAAGGTGGAAAAGTTACGTTGACGACCTGCTTAACAGACTTATGCCCTGGTGCAAGCTCCCACACATAATCGTGGGTATACCCTCCAAGGAGCCTGAGTGAGTTTGGCCAACGTCAATTCCAGGTACCGTGAAGACTTTCCCCTCCACAGTCACCTTGGGTAATAACCTAGAGAGATAAGCAACTAAGGTCACCACAAACAACAGTACTGCCTGGGGAAACAGTCGTCAGTCCGATCCACACGCAAGGGCAGGGTATCTAGCCCGAAACCAACTCAAAGGCTTCCACTCATAATTGTGCGTATACCTCGGAGTGATCCCCGTAATACGTGCAATCTCTACACTGATGCTAACAAAGCATGCTAGTATCTCTGCCAACACCAATGCAACCTAATGCTTGACCCTTTTGTTAGAAGGGCTTCCCAGGACAATATGCGGTCAATGGAATTTTACACTCCCTAACTCAAGATGCTATTGTGTGTTTTTGAGCTATTGGAGAGTGTGTCCCTCTTCTTACTCCAAAGCACTAGCCTAGCTAAATGTTGGTGTAAAAGAGCCCTAGAAAAAGTTACTAGATCGATTTTAATATTACGCAATGTTTTTACAGGCTGTTGTTTACTCAAAGGCAATGGAAATGAAACTCGAGATGTATGACTCTGACCCAAATAATGCAAGGATATGATGAAAAATAATTCGTTTCATTCGATGAATCCTAGTTATGGGAGAGAGAGAACAATTTCTGAATCAATCTCAATACTATAATGCAAATGCAATGCTCAATTTCCTTTCAGATTCCAATGCAAACAATCATATATCAATGAATAAGTTCCATATGTCTTTTTCAACAATTCAATACTCTTAAAACTTTGATTTTCAATGTTCTCGCAAAAAGCAAAAACAAAACTTGAAAGAAAACATGCAGTTCACTTTCCAAGCAGAACTCTAAATAATGAGAAAAGAAAACCAAACTATAAAGACTCAAACAAATAACCCAATCCAATACTTTCAATGAAAGCAAAAACAAAAGCAAACCAAGGAGCTTCTCAATGTAAATGAAAAATTTGTCCTTTCGAACCAACAAGTACAAGAGAAAAACCAAACACTCAACTCTCAACCAATCCCTGGTTCTCAGCCAGTCAGATACACTCAACTCCAGAAGTAAGAGGAAATGAAAATGCCAACAAGAGCTAAGAAATGAAAGTCAAGCTTCAAAGGCAAGAAAACACCTAGAAAACCTAGATCAGTTCCAACAAGCAAATTGTAACAAAAGATAGGTAGGTCACTGATTTAACAAGCCAAAGAGGTCTAAATCAACATATATGAACTATTGACAGAGACAAAATTTGAGTTCAAAAAATTTCAAAAACTGTTCGCTGGCTAGTGTGGGACACAGTGCAAGAAACTATGGTTCTCGCAGGCCACTTTGATGCAACATGCGAACTATTCACACTGAAACGTATATGCAGAGTGCGAACTATCAAGGTTCTCGCAGGCTGCAAACGGGCACAGTGAGAGAATCCCTGAAACTAATGAAAATTTTGAAGAAGCAATTAAAAATCAAATTGGCTTATAGACCCAGAAGGTCTCTCAAGGTATCCTGAGGACTCAGAGACAGACAAATCAAAAGAAAAATGCAAATAGAGAAAATGGCCACAGAAAGTTCAGAAACCAAAAAGAAAAAAGGGATAGTTCCCCAGCGAAATCGCCAATTTTGTTATGGGATAAATCTGTAGGTGCTGACACTAACCGATCTCCCTAGATCCACCTGGTATCTAGAACAAAACAGGACAGAATACTACTCTTTCCCTAGATCTAGTCTATTGAATGAACTAAAAGATAAGGGTTACGGACATACCTTATGAACGCTCTCCTTAGATCTATGTTGTTCCAAGCTTTGCTCCAATGCTCTCGTCTCGTCCAGATCACAACAAAACGAACCAATCGAAGTAAAGGCAAATTAACTTATTCGATGACTAGTCTATACATATGATCAAGGAATTATGTAATAAAGTGACATCATCTTTATGGGAAAGGGACATATTTCTGTATTAAATTAATTGAAAGTGAAACTTACAACCTGAGCCTTGATGTCATAGGTCTCCTTTCGATAGCTTCTAGCTCTGACACACACACTTGCTCATGCATGAAGAAAATCAACTACTTTGATGACCTTGCTATTGTCTCTTGATGTTGTAGCATCAATCCTCCATACAATCTTGCACTGATCCTCTAATCAATATCTTGCTAACTTTTTGCTTGCTTAACTTCTATTCTATTAACCTTTTCCATGAGAAATCTCCTCAATATATAGGAGAAGATAGTTTAGTTACTTGGATAGGGAATGATCCCAAGATATCTGGAATGTCAGTACTTGAATAACCACTCGAAAGCCAACTCACCCTTCTAGAAGATTCGAGATCTTTATTTTTTTCCTCTTCAAAAGCATGTTCGCACCCTAACCTTGAGTACAGTGTGAGAAGTTTGCACCCCAGCTTAAAGCAGCATGCGGGAATTCAACATTCTCGCAGGTGAATATATAAGCAGCCTGCGAACATGTTTCAAAATATGAATTCTGGAAGAAGACAACTGTAACTTTTCTCATGAAAATATTCTTAGTAAAGAGCTTGATTTTCCATTATCATGATATCATCATGACCTCATCACAATGACCAAATTTGTGGATAACAGTCCCCATAGGATTTTTGGAAGGAATACTATTGAGTAGGCTTTCACTAGTAGGAGGCCCGATGTTGAGCATATTAGGATTTTTTTATGCTTGACATACTCTCATATCCCCTTAGAGAAGAGGAAAAATCTAGAACGCACAACCCAGTAGGGGATTCTAATTGGTTTCTTAGAGGTCTCAAAGGCCTACCAGATCTACATTCCATTACAACGAAGAGTGGTGGTGAGAAGAGATGTTAGATTTGAGGAGGGTAGAGATTTTAGGAGGTCTATGGAGTTGAGAGACAATATTGAGGAGATTCCAGAGACACGGATTTGTGTTTCAGAGGGAGCATAGCCTCAGGTATCAAGTACACCAGTTTCAGGGGTGAGAGGGTCACCATACATAGCTTCAGGTTCATAGTTGCAGAGAGTTCAGATAAAGGGTGCAAATACTTCAAGATATTAGAGTGTTGGAATGATATCTGAGACAGAGACTCATGGGAACAAAGATATTACTTCTCCTTTGGTTACTCCAGGGAAGAGGAAACCAATATGGTTTCAGGAGACCCTGAAGGAAGCCAAGGAGAATGTTGGAGAGACCAGGGGGTTGTTCAGAGAGAGTAGAGCATCAGATAGGCTTGGGTCCTACTTCATGATGGTGATGAGCATCACATATACATAGCTCGATACATTTGCACAGGAATTTGAAGTTGATTAATTGGGTTGGTTGTCATTGATTTCAACCCTTGAAGAAATCCCGATAGTGAATTCTAGTAGCACAAAGGTTTGGGTAATGGACCCAAGTTTGTTTGATGTATAATGGTATAAGTTTTGATTTATTTTCAGGTAAGACTATTCTAGATGGATAGTACATGTCATGCCATTTCTGGTGGTATGTGGAACGTCACATAACTCCTCACGGTTTGAGAGTTATGGCCTTACGAATTTAGAGGACACTCATATGTTGGCTTGAAGCCCCAAAAGGTCAAAGAGGTCAAAGTGCTTGCAAAAAAGAAATTATTTAAATAATAAAGTGAAGTGACAAAGTAAAAAAATATTATTTAAATAATAAAGTGAAGTGACAAAGTCAAACAGGATTATTTAAATAATAAAATGAAGCGACAAAGTCAAAGAGGATTTTTTAAATAATAAAGTGAAGTGACAAAGCCAAAGAGGATTATTTAAATAATAAAGTGAAGTGACAAAATCAAAGAGAATTATTTAAATAATAAAGTGAAGTGACAAATTCAAGGAGGATTATTTAAATAATAAAGTAAACGGAGAACTTTCTAATTATGGAAAGTGGTTAGAAGTGGGTTAGCCCTAAAATAAGGAAATTGGGTTAAGATGGTTAAAAGGTAACCCCTTGAGGAAGCTACATGAAAGTACAAATAAAAGGCATGACTCTCTCATTTTAATCACACTTGAGCATATTTAGTATCTATAGGTGACTGAGGTAACCAAAGGATATCTAAGATGAATTTCAGAGTAAAGGTGAACTAAAGAAGGACGAAATTCAAGGGAGGATAAATTGTTTTGATGGTGCTTTCTAAGGTATGTTATTTACGGGTCATCTCACCATTTTCACAATAACTTTTTTTCTAGAATGATTCAGACCACGAAATTGGGATTCCATTGAGGAAACATATCCAAGTAGTTGTGGTACGAATTTTATCTTGTGGGTCTTTGTATTTTTGTATTTACACTCTGTGGAAAATAGGGTTTGTGGCTAGTCCTGAAACTAGTCTAAAACAAGTGTTTCAGGTAAAAATGTCACAACTTCTTCATAACATATCTAAATTTAGTAAGACAAAATGTGTTGGTTAGAGTACAGTCTGTATTATTCTTTGTAAAATTTTGATATCCATACAACAAATATTTTGTGTAGGGCACGCTCTACAAGTTCACTCTCTAGAATAAGCCAAAATTCAACAAGGTATGCCATTTTTGCTATAACTCCTTTTCTGAGAGGTTCCAAGTAGTGACACCTGGAGGAATTGTATAAAAAACATTGAAGAATGTTGTTTACTATTTTCATATCTTTATTCATTACAGGTACATAGTTATGATTATTTCAAGTTAGGGTTGTTGACTAATGAAAAACTAGTCATGTGAGACTAAAGTAAAGTTTGATGAAAATGATAGTCTCATGTTGTTAAAGTTAAGGAAGGTTTGCACATTGAGGTACAGTTTGGTGCATGGTTGATGCACTTGTTTATGGTACAAGTTGATTATAGGTTTTTTGGTATAGGTTGGTGCATGATTGATGCATTTGTTTATGGTACAGGTTGATGCATGGTTTATACATGGTTCAGGTTATTGGTACAGGTTGTTCGGTGCAAGTTTATTGGTATAGGTTTACAACGATAAATCTCACAGTGATAGTACGACAGTGGTTCCATTATTCTAATTATATGTCAAGGTGGTTGGACAGGGCAAGGACAGGTAGTTGTATCCACCTTTTGGTTGTAGCCGGAGAAAATAGGGAGTTGTAGCCAGAGAATTGGGGATTTGGAGCTTCCCTCAGGTTGTAGCCTAAGAAACTAGGGGATTGGAGCCTCCTTCCATTTGCAGCTATAAAACAAAGGAAGTTGGTGCTTCCAATGAATATAATTCTTCAAGACATATAAGAAAAATCACTATGTGGTTTTCTCCCGCTTTGTGTTTCCATGTAAAAACACTGGTGTATTATGTATGTGTATGTGTATGATTGTTCATTTATTCATTGTTTATTTAATCTACAAATATTGGATGATAATGCTACATTGATATAACACTTGCATTATATGGTTAAAAATGATTTTATTGCTCTATTACTGATTCACCCCCCTCTTAGTAATCCAACAATTGGTATTAGAGCAAGTTCCTTTAGAAATCAGTTTAACCACCGAAAGGTAGATCATGGAGAGAAACAACATGTATAAAAATGGAATACCACAGTTTGATGGACATAAGTATGCCTTTTGGAGCATAAGGATGAAGACATATATACAGGCACATGCATTTGAAATTTGACAATCAATTGTAGATGGATACACCACACCAACAATTCCACCGACAAATGACAAAGCTATGAAACTTGGTTAGAATAATTCCAAAGCCATAAATGCACTTCTAAATTGTCTTGGAGAATCGGTATTCACCAAAGTTTCACATTGTAAATCCGCTAAAAAAATTTGGGACAAACTTCGAAATATTTATGAAGGATATTCAAAAGTTAAAGCAACGAAGCTTCAAATTGACAGAGGTTAGTTCAAACAACTAAAGATGAAGGAAGATGAGAACATTGCAGCTTACATTTTACAGGTCAATGAAACAATAAATGCAATCTTGGCATTGGGAGAAGAAATCAAAGAATCTGTAATTGTTCAAAAGGTACTAAGTTCTCTTCCTATGAGATGTGACCCTAAGATATCAGTACTAGAAGAAAGAGAAGATATAAACTCAATAAGCATGGACGAACTACATGGAATCTTCACAGCATATGAAATGAGAATTGAATAAGAAAATCTAGATATAAAAGAAGTAACCTTCAAAGCATCCAAAAGGTCAAAGAAAAAGGGAAACCAAAAATAAAAAGAACATAGCAGCAGCAGTGACATCTTGAAAGATGATGAAGAAGTGGCCAACTTTGTCAGAAGATTGAACGAGGGAACTAGCGTTAGGTATAGAGGTAAGCTTCCTTTGATTTGTTTTAATTGTGATGGTATTGGTCATTTTTCTAACAAATTTCCTCATAATAAAAAAAGAAACGATGAAGGTTACTCAAATAGAAAACAAACATATAAAGGAAAAATAACCACAAAGAAAGTTTTCAAGAAAATCTTATGCACCAAAGAGGACATCTCATCATCAGATGAAGATGAAGTCAGTGACAGTGAGACATAAATAGTTATATTCAGGGTAGTAGAAGACTCTGATAAACAAGACTTTGAAGAAGAATATAAAGATACCGAAGAAGAATACGAAGAAGCAAAAGTTGACTATCGAGAAGAATTATTATGTGCCATAGAAGTTATCAGAAGAGAAAAGAAGAAAAACAAGAAACTACAAGTGGAACTAGACAAGAAAGAAGACACTCGAGAACTAGAACAAATGATCACAAATTTAAAGGTTCAAATTGAAAAAGATAAAAGAATTGAAGAAGCAATCAAAGAACAACTAGAAGGAAGAGACAAGATCATTGGAAATTTGGAAGCAGAAATTGTCACATTAAGAAAGGATCTTCAAAAGAAAAATATGCAGAACAACTCAAAAGTTTTGAATGACATTATCAACAGTCAAAAACATCATCATTACAATTCTGGACTTGGATACAATCAGACAGAAAAGGGATCAAGCTCCAAAACAACAGAAAAATAAACATATCCAAAAATCTATGTAGAAACAATAAAAGGGGATAGGAAGGTCTACAAATAAAATTACATGGACATTCCTCCACCGAGAAGATTCAGATTTCAGAATCAATGACCGACAAAAACAGATAGGCCTCAAGAAGAAGAAGGATTCATAAGAGTACATTTTTTTAGAATATCTTCAACTACCAGGTATCAAACTATATTTTTTGGTTTATGTTATGCATGTAATAATTTTGGACATAAAGTTGTGAATTGCAGAGCTAACAATAGGAACATAAACAACTTTGAAAGTCATACACAAAAGGGTTATACAAGAAGGCCTAGTGAAACACAGAGAAGAAGTTACAACAGGTTTGAATCTTTGAGCACTAAAGTGGAATGCTACAAATGTAACAACTTTGGACACATGGCCAAATATTTCATAATGTCAGTCCCTCCTAGAGAACCACAACATAACAACAACAGTCACAGACATGAACCTCATTAAAGGACATGGATAAGAAAGTAGAATCAGTATAGCAATGAAGAATTCACACTCGCTCTAGAAGCTAAGCAGAAGAAATGTGGTTGGTATGTTGACAGTGGTTTTTCAAAACACATGAAAGGTGATAGAGAAAAGGAAAGAGATGGATCAGTCTCCTTCGGAAATGTTGATTCAGCTAAAATCATTGGAAAAGACACAGTCAGAATTGGGAACAAGAATACCAAGGTAGAAAATGTTCTACTAGTAGAAGATATGAAACATAATCTTCTAAGTGTGAGTCAAATGTGTGACCAAGGTCATAAAGTTACTTTTGATTCAAAAAAGTGCGAGATAAGAAAAGAAGGTTCAGGAAAATTGATTGCAATAGCTACGAGAACTTCAAGCAACATATATGTATTAAGTGAAATTGGAAATGAAAAGTGTTTCCTAGGAAAGGAAGATGAAAGTTGGATATGGAATAGAATAATGGGTCACATACATTTTGATAACCTTGTCAAAGTCAGCAAAAGAGAGGCAGTTGGAGAAATTCCCTAGACCACGAAACCAACCAACACTTCATGCAAGCATTGTCAACAAGGAAAGCAAACAAAGACCAGGTTTAAATCATAAGAATATTTAATGACAAGACCACTAGAAATTGTGCATATTGATCTAGTTGGACCAACTACAACAAAGGGTTTAAAATGTGAGAAATACTTTATGTTATTAGTTGATGATTATACAAGAATGATTGCAGTTTTCTTTCTCAGGAATAAGTCAGAAGCTTTTGAAAACTTCAAGGTATGCAAGGAAATGGTTGAAAATAAAATGGATTCAAAAATCAAATTCTTGATATATGATAATGGAGGAGAGTTCACTTCAAAGGAATTTATGGAATACTGCAACAGGCATGGAATAAAAAGGCAATTCTTCATTGCAAGAGCACCTCAACAGAATGGAGTTGTTGAAAGAAAGAACAAGACAATACAGGAAATGACTCAAACAATGATAATGGATTCCAAATTGACATATATCTTTTGGAAACATGCAGTGCATACCACAGTTCACATTCAAAACAAATTAATGCTCAGAACAACACTGACAAAACTCCCTACGATCTATGGAAAGGAAGACCAACAAATGTGAAGCACTTCGTAGTTTTTGGAAGAAAATGATACATCAAAAGAGAAGATGGCAGAATGGGAAAGTTTGACTCTCATGTGGACAAAGGAGTACTTGTTGTTTACTCAAGTACAAGGAAAGCATACAAGTGTTACAACCTGAGATTGAACAAAGTTGTGGAAAGAATCAATGTAACAATTGATGAAACATGTAGACAAGAATTAAAGGAAGAAGAAAATGAATCAATGGAACAAATTTATGAATAAGAAGAAGAAGATGAAAAATAAGTAGAAGGGGAAGATGAAGATGATCCAACAGAAGAAGAAGAGCAAGTTCAACAAGTTTCTCCAAAGATACCTAGCAAAAGAGTACAGAAGAATCATCCTTTAGATCATATTATCGGAAACAAAGATGCGGGAGTTGAGACTAGAAGAAGAATCCGTTCACCAGAACAAACACACCTAACACTCTCATCTACGATTGAACCAACTTGTTTTGAAGAGACAAGAAAGGATTAATTATGGAATAAGGCCATGGATGAAGAATTAAATCAAATAGAGAAAAATGACACTTGGGAATTTGTTCCAAGACCAAAGGATAAGAATGTGATTGACACAAAGTGGGTATACAGGAGTAAATTGAATGAAGATGGAATTGTTACAAGGAACAAAGCTAGATTGGTATGTAAAGGATATGCACAGGTTGAAGGAATCGACTTTGAAGAGACATTTTCGCCAGTTTCCAAAATGGAAGCAATCTGATTGCTTTTATCTTATGCATGCTCCAAAAATATTAAAGTGTATCATATGGACATAAAATCATCTTTTCTGAATGGGGAACTTGAAGAAGAAGTCTACATTGAACAACCAAAAGGATTCTAGTTGTCATAGAACGCACATTATGTGTGTAAATTAAATAAGGCCTTGTATGGTCTAAAACATGCTCCTAAAGCATGGTACTCTAGACTAGATAAACATCTACAACAGGCAGGGTTCAAAAAATGAAGTGCAGACAACAACCTCTACATCAAGGTAACTCAAGATAGTATTTTATTAATTGAAGTTTATGGTGATGATATTATTTTTGGAAGTGTTGATGACAGGTTAAGCCAGAAATTTGAAAAGGACATGTAGAATGAATTTGAAATCTCATTACTTGGAGAACTATCCTTCTTTCTGGGTCTTCATATACGTCAAAGAAACCAAGGAATTTTTATTTCTCAAATCAAGTATATCAGAGAAATGTTAAAGAGGTTCAGAATGGAAGATTGCAAACTAGTTATCACTCCCATGCAAACCAGTTGCAAGTTGAGCAAAGATGATGATTAAAAGTCTACAGATCAAAGGAAATACAAGTCAATGATTGGTAGCCTACTATATGTGACAACATCCATACCAGATGTAATGCAGGCAGTTGGACAGGTGGCACGATTTCAAGAAGCACCAAAGGAATCATATGTATTAGTAGTGAAGAGGATTTTTAGATATCTCAAAGGAACATAAGAGTTTGGATTATGGTATCCAAAAGGAAAGGATCTATCACTTATTGCCTACACAGATGTAGATTAGGCAGGTTGCATTGATGACTGACGAAGCACCAATGGAGCAGTGTTCTACTTGGGTGAGTGTTTGGTATCATGGCTAAGAAAGAAACAATCATCAATATCTTTATATACAGCCAAGGCAGAGTATATTGTAATAGCAACGTGTTGTACACAGGTTCTATGGATGAAACAAACTCTGACAGATATACAGCTCGAGTATGATGAACCCATTCCAATCTATTGTGATAATACAAACGCCATCAGTATCTCAAAGAACCCAGTGATGCACTCCAAGACGAAGCACAATCCAATCAAGTATCACTTTCTACGGGAACAGGTTGCAGAAAATAACATCAGAGTTGAATATGTGGGCACAAAAGAACAAGTGACAGACATCTTTACAAAACCTCTTCCATGAGAAACATTTGAGTATCTTCGCCAGAGACTCGAAGTTATTTCTACTCCAAAATGAATTCTTTTGAATGCTTATCTTATATGTCTTATATCTACACGAGGAAGACACAAATACCAAGATGGTTTCAAGAGAGGTTGAAGGAAGCCAAGGAGAATGTTGGTTCCTACTTCACGATGGTGACAAGCATCACATATACATAGCCCAATACATTTGCACAGGAATTTGATGTTCATTAATTGGGTTGGTTTTCATTGATGTCAACCCTTGAAGAAAGTCTGGTAGTGAATTCTGGTAGCACAAAGGTTTGGGTAATGGACCCAAGTTTGTTTGATGTATAATGATATGAGTTTTGATATATTTGCAGGTAAGACTATTTTAGATGGATAGTACATTTCATGCCATGTTTGGTGGTATGTGGAACATCACATAACTCCTCACGGTTTGAGAGTTATGGCCTTACAAATTTGGAGGACCCTCATATGTTGGCTTGAAGCCCCAAAAGGTCAAAAAGTCAAAGTGCTTGCAAAGAAGAAATTATTTAAATAATAAAGTGAAGTGACAAAGTCAAAGAGGATTATTTAAATAATAAAGTGAAGTGACAAAGTCAAAGAGGATTATTTAAATAATAAAGTGAAGTGACAAAGTCAAAGAGGATTATGTAAATAATAAAGTAAATGGAGAAATTTCTAATTATGGAAAGTGGTTAGAAGTGGGTTAGCCCTAAAATAAGGAAATTGGGTTAAGATGGTTAAAAGGTAACCCCTTGAGGAAGCTACATGAAAGTATAAATAAGAGGCAAGGCTCTCTCATTTTAATCACACTTGAGCATATTGAATATCTACAGGTGACTAAGGTAACCAAAGGATATCTAAGTTGAATTTCAGAGGGAAGGTGAAGTAAAGAAGGTCAAAATTCAAGGGAGGATAAATTCTTTTGACAATGCTTTCTACGATATGTTATTTATAGGTCGTCTCACCATTTTCACAATAAATTTTTTTATAGAATGATTCAGACCGTGAAACTGGGAGGCCATTGAGGAAACATATCCAAGTAGTTGTGGTACAAATTTTAGCTTGTGGGTCGTTGTATTTTTGGAGTTACACTATGTGGAAACTAAGGTTTGTGGCTAGTTCTGAAACTAGTCTAAAACATGTGTTTCGGGTAAAAATGTCATAACATATTCATAACAGATCCAAATTTAGTAATATCAAATGTGTTGGTTAGAGTATAGTCTGTAGTATTCTGTGTAAAATTTTCATATCCATACAACAAATATTCTATGTGGGGCATGCTCTACAAGTTCGCTCTCTAGAATAATCCATAATTCAACAAGGTATGTCATTTTTACTATAACTCCTTTTTTGAGAGGTTCCAAGTAGTGACACCTAAATGAATTGCATAAAACACACTAAAGAACATTATGTACTATTTTCATATATTTATTCATTACAGGTACATAGTTATGATTATTTCAAGTTAGGGTTGTTGACTAATAAAAAACTAGTCATGTGAGACTAAAGTAAAGTTTGATGAAAATGCTAGTCTCTTGTTGTTAAATTTAAGGATGGTTTGAAGTTTCAGGTATAGATTGGTGCATGGTTGATGCACTTGTTTATGGTACAAGTTGATTACAAGTTGTTTGGTACAGGTTGGTGCATGGTTGATGAACTTTTTAATGGTACAATTTGATTACAGGTCGAGGTACAGGTTGATGCATGGTTGATACATGGCTCATGTTATTGATACAGGTTGTTTAGTGCAGGTTTATTGGTACAGGTTTAGAACAGTATATCTCATAGTGATAGTGTGAAAATGGTTTCATCATTCTACTTACACATCATGGCGGTTGGACGAGGCAAGGACAGGTGGTTGTAGTTAGAGAACATAGGGGCTTGTAGCCTCCTTCTGGTTGTAGCTAGAAAATTGGGGAGTTGGAGCTTCCCTCAAATTGTAGCCTCCTTCTAGTTGCAGCTAGAAAACAAAGGAATTTGGTGCTTCCAGTGAATGTAATTCTTCAAGACATATAAGAAAAAGTATTCTGTGGTTTTCTCCCGCTTTGGGTTTCCTTGTAAAAACATTGGTGTACTGTGTATGTGTATGATTGTTCATTTGTTCATTATTTATTTACTCTGAAAATATTGGATGATAATTCTACATTGATATAACACTTGCATTATATAGTTAAAAAGGATTTTATTTCTCTATTACTGATTCAAC
>ML779847.1:458172-482378 GCA_009831015.1 Picea engelmannii | reverse complement strand
AAACACATTAAAGGAAAGGAAAATAGGGTGGTTGATGCCCTTAGCAGAAGTATGAAAACAATTCACCTGGCAGCGGTGAGCACCTGAGAGACAGATGTCAAGGAAAGAATCAGAAATGCACAAGAAACAGATCCCTTCATCCAAACCGTGACCATGTACCTACAACAAGAAACCACCGAAGTAAAATATGAAGGCTACCAGAAGACCGAAGGAGGTCTCCTCACTTACAAAAGAATATTTTATATTCCATATTGTGACGACTTGAAAAGGTTCATTATGGATGAACTACATAAAAGACCCTACTTGGGTCATCCAGGATACCAGAAAATGATCACTGCCATCAGGAAACAATTTTATTGGCCTGGATTGAAGAAAGACATAGCCAAGTACCTAGCCAAATGCATAGAGTACCAACAGGTTAAAGCAGAACATCGACACCCAACAGAATTATTGCAACCTTTACTAATCCCAGAATGGAAATGGGAAACCATCTCCATGGATTTCATCACTAGATTACCAACCTCAACCAAACAGAATGATACCATTATGGTGGTGGTGGATAAATTAAGCAAGTCTTCTCACTTCATCCCCATCAAGTCAACCTGCAAGGCAATCGATGTCACCCAGGTATTCATGAAAGAGATATTCATATTGCATGGTATGTTGAAAGAGATCATGTCTGACAGAGACACGAAATTTACTTCCAAATTTTGGAAATCACTGATGGTTGGTTTAGAGACCAAGTTTTTGTTTAGCACCGCCTATCACCCTCAAAGCGATGGATAGATAGAAAGAGTGAATCAAATACTAGAAGATATTTTAAGGATGCATGTAATGCATCAACCCAAGAAGTGGGAAGACTACCTGCCACTGGTAGAATTTGCCTACAACAACAACTACCAAGCATCCTTAAAGATGAGTCCCTTCAAAGTCCTCTATGGTAGACTATGTAACACTCCAGTCAGCTGGAGTAATCCCATAAACAGGATTTCTTTTGGACCCATCATGTTGAAATAAATGGAACAATAGGTGACTCAGATAAAACAAAACCTGAAGGTTGCTCAGAACCAACAGAAAAGTTATGCCGACCAAAAGAGAACTCCAAGAGAGTTCAATACTGGAGACCATGTATATCTCAGAGTTAGGCCTAGGAAGAGTTCCATGAAAATGGGAGATTGTGCCAAGTTGGCACCTCGGTATTGTGGACCCTTTGAGATTCTAGATAGAGTGGGACATGTAGCCTATAGGCTAGCACTTCCTCCCACAGTAAAATCACATAATGTTTCCCATGTTTCATTATTGAAGAAATATGTAAATGATGCTAATAATATAATTGATTGGTCTGTGATCCAGGTGTAACCGGAGGTAGAATTTCTACCAGAACCTCAGTGCATACTGGATAGAAAGGAAACCCCACTCTGGAACTGAACCATTGCACAGGTCAAGGTGCAGTGGAGACATTTTGGCCCAGATGAGGCTACATGAGAAATGGAGGATGCCATGAGACAAGCATATCTGATTTTGTTTACTTCTGTACATGCATGTCATGTTGATAGATCAGAACATCGAGGATGATGTTCCTTTAAGGGGGAGGGAATTGTAACACCTTGTTTCCCCTAGTTTGTAAAAATAACTATACTAGCCAAGAACTGTGGCAAACTAAAAAATGTGAATGTGTGATGTGAATGGACCTTGTGAAAAAGGTCGATGAATGTGAATAATATTATATATATATATATATATATATATATATATATATATATATATATATTGCAGGACTGTTGAGAGGGGATATGTTGAAAAAGAGACCACGATGGCTGAAGAAAGGTGGTGGAAGGCACCTGGAAAGGTAGCATTAACTTCCACCGAAACCAATACCATATTTGGACTTCACTTGCCCAGAGAACCAAGAGCGGCTTGCTGGCCATGAATTAAATGACTCGCCAGAATTGGTAGATAAATGGCTCATCATGAGTAATGAGGGATGGGGGGGGGGTGAACCGCCCATCCATAGAGCCGTCAGGCCTGACCAGTGCGAGGGAAATCACGCCGCATGCAACCTCGCAAGAGGAAAAAAAAGTCATGAGGGAGAATCAAGAAGGGGGTAGACGCGAGGGAAGGAAGAGAACTCTGGAAAAATACAGAGTGAGTGATAGTAGAGAAGAAGGAGAGTAACCTTCATTCTCAGTCACTGGAGAACAGAGATGTAATCTCGCAGTATCGTGGTCTCAGCTTGGGGGTGGCTAGTGGTAAATCAATTGGGAGTCGCTAAGCCTACGGTTGGGTGGAAACGAGCACCCCTCTCAGCAGTTGCATCACTTTTGGTGTTTTTCTGATAAGTGTTTTTCATCTTGTATCTTGAAATGTATATTCTGACATTTATGCTCATAAGCTGTGAAATCATGAAGGGTTCAGTATAAGACTATCTGTGTGGTGTTTGATCAGAAATGGTGGTTGCATTCTTTTGTTGGAAGGACCATGTATGGCTTACGTTTATATATAGATTTGTACGTATACATACATACATACACACACACACACACACACACACACATATATATATATATATATATATATATATATATATATATATATATATATATATATATATGCATATTGAATTAATTCAGACTTCGAGTCTATTCTCAGGAAACCTATACCTTTATTCATCCCTAGGAATACCCGGAATAGATCTCTCCACAGAGATATCCTTCTTGGAAAGCTTATCAAGAACCTAGAAAAGGATTTGAAGGCACAAGTCTTAGTAACCTATACGAGGAAGAATGATCCTCCTGAAATCCCGAAATAGCAACATAGGGATAGGTATCAATCGATGGATGAGATCATGTCGGAATATCTGCGGTCAATCATGACTGTTAGGTTGGAGGAAGAAACAAGGGTGTTACATGCCTTAACCCCTTTCCTTTATCTTCGTGAGTGGCGAAGAAATCGGGACCGTAGATCCCCAAGGTCCGTGAGAGTATCTGCACCGTTGGTTTTTTCACATCCAGGGAGCAGTGAGAGAGTGCACAACGTGGGACCTATCTGAGCCATCAGACCTTAGTTAGAAAACCCAACAGTTGTTGGATCTGTCAGGATATGCCTGAGGATTAAGCCCTCGTGAACAGGGGCGAAAGTCCCGAGAAGGAGTTCGTATCAGGATTTCGGCATTCGGGAATTTGGGATTCTGGAGGACGAGAGTCTGGGCACTCGGCATTAGAAGTACTAAAATTGTGAAAGGGGATTTGAGCCATCCATCTGTGGGAGGACACGTGTCACGAAATCACCCATATCAGGGATTCAGACATTGGAAGTCCTAGAGGGAAGTATTTTGACTTCGCGGGTGGTAAAGTCACGAGAGAATCGTAGCCATCCATCTGAGGAGGACAAGTAGCACCTTGCCATGTGCACAGACCCTATAGGAATCAATGAGGTCGAGGAAATCTTTCACGGTTCTAGAGAAGAGAAGCTCGGGAGGGATAATGCCATTTTGTGCACAAAGCCTTAGCTGCAAAGATCGCAGAAGAGAAGCAAAGGCCGAGACCTTTGATACTTAAGAAATCTTCCAAGGAGAAGGAAGAGGAGTGCATGCTCAAGGAGTAGCTACGATTTTCGTTAGATCAGCTGGAGAGAAATAGATATAGATCGTCGAAAATGTACGTCCAGACGCGCACAGAAGAGAGTAGAAACGGATGGTAGAGAGACTTCGTAGAGAAGTGCCGAAATGTTGTGGTCCATTGGATCGCACTAAGTTGCGAGGGAGTTAAGCCGTAGAAGCAGCCATGGGAGAAGTTGTATGGATGGTGGAGACACTTCAAGATAGAAGTGTCAAACAACCGATAGTTGTTGGATCTTGTAGGGTTGCAAGGCGGTTAGGGCTGGGGCAGTCCCGAAGAGGTCCGAGTTTAGGATCTCGCATATTGAGGTTTCACAAGAAGAGAGTGCAAGAGTTGGGTGCTCCAACTCACGAAGTCGCGAAGTGAGAAGTCATGAGGAGAAAAATCTGAACCGTTGGATCCAGGAACGAGAGGACCGTTGGATCAGTGCCTTATCGCACATTCGAAGCTTCGGAGGTTGAGAGGACCTCTTCTCGACATCAGAAGTCATGAAGTGTTGAGAGCCAAGGCACAAGTGAGGAACACATGGCAGAACCACAAGGTGGGGACCACGTGGTTGACAGGTGGACACACGTTGCCTGGAGAAAGGAGTCAATGCTCTGTTGACTTCTCGCGTCCCAGGGATTCATAGAGTAAGAGAACGTGAGCTCAACCCTTCGACTCGCGAAGGTGTGAGTAGAAAGAGGTGCTAGCATTTATCCTAGCCAATGGTCACACACGAAAGGCACTGACAGAAAGGAGTTATACCCATTTCATGATCTCGGGTATCGCAAGATTGGGGAAGGAAGAGTTGAGAGTTTCAACTCATGAACTCGCGAGATGGCAAGTTGCGAGAAGCGCCTTTGCGAATAGGCCTTGTTCATAGAGCTAAGGTTTCCTGGGAAAGGTGGAGCTCGTACCTAGTGTTGTTCGCATAGGGGAGATACCGAAAAGGACCTATGGACCAAGGCATAGCCCAGGGGGCTAATTGTTGATTGAAGCCTCTTCGACAGTTCGACATTCAGGGTTTGCAGTGCCAAAAGTCTCGACTTGCTTATAACACTGAGTCACGAAATGTGAAAAAGGCACCTAGTTGTTTGACCTGTGATTAGGATCAGCGATCACATGGAGGTGGAAAAAGGGGAGAACTAGCCTGTGCTAAGCCCCATAGGATTTTGGGTATTCTGACCCTCAAGAATTCGGCGAAAAATCTTCATTTCTGTAGTGGGTTTGTGACACGAGATGCCATGCTAGAGGAGTATGAATCTATTATGCGCAATGATGTATTAAAAGTGGTGTCAAGGCTAGTGAGGAATTCAATTGTGACTTCCATATGGTTGTACAAGACGAAGTATGTTGCAGATGGCAACATAGAGAAACACAAGGCATGATTTGTGGCATAAGGATTCTCTCAGGTAGAGGGAGTTGACTATGATGAGACATTCACACCAATTGCAAGATACACGTCCATTCACAGAATTATTTCCATAGTGGCATAGATGGGTTGGAGGATACATCAAATGGATGTAAAGACTTAATTTATGAATGGGTTTATTGAGGAGGAGGTGTACATTGAGAAGCCACGGTGGTTTGAGGTGATGGAGAGAGATTCTCATGTGTGTCTTATGAGAAAGGCACTATATGGTCTGAAGCAAGCTCCAAGATCTTGGTATTCACATATTGATGCTTATTTGCTTCAAATGGGGTTTGAGAAGAGTGAGGAAGATCCTAACCTCTACTACATCATTCAAGGTGAGGATACATTCATTCTCATACTGTATGTTCATGATTTGTTCATCACAGGAGCGAAGCTTCTCACAGTTGATTGTAAACTGGGACTTGCATCAAAGCTTGAGATGACAGACATTCGTTTGATGCACTATTTCTTGGGCATCGAGGTTTGGCAGGAGGAGGGTCATATATTTCTAGGGCATGGAAAGTATGTTGCAAACATCTTGAGCAGGTTTCAGATGGAGGACTACAGTCCCATGTCTACACCTATGGTCACCAACTGGAAGAAGCTTAGCGCTTCAGATTCCCAGTTGGTGGATGTTATGAGATATATGTAGTTGATAGTTTCTTTGATGTATTTGGTCAACACCAAATCAAATATTTGTTTTTCTGTGAACACTCTCAACCAGTTTATGGAGTATCCTAGGAGTGTTCACTAGATTGGGGCAAAACATGTTTTGAGGTACATAGCAAGTTCATTGGATTTTGGTTTGGACTACGTCAGAGGAGATGGCGTTAGTTTGGTTGGATACACAGACTTAGATTGGGTAGGATGTGATACTAATAGGAAGAGAACATCAGGGTGTTTCTTTGGCTTGGGATCAGGAGTTGTTTCCTGTTTTAGCTGGAAGAAAAAGTCAGTTTCTTTGAGTTCAACCGAGGCAGAGTATATGGCAGTTAGTCTGGCTAGTTACAAGGACATTTGAATTTGTAAGTTGTTGGTTGGTTTATTTGGTCAGGATTTGTCTTCGATGATCATTCATTGTGATAATCAAAGTTTTATCAAAGTCTCTGAGAATCCAGTGTTTCATGACTGGTCGAAGCATATTGAGATCAGATACCACTTCATCAGAGATTGGGTTCAGCGTGCGGTAGTGAAGCTCTAGTATATTCCGACTGATTAGCGGATGACAAATATTCTCACCAAGGCATTTCCAAGGGGAAAGCATGTCTACTTCAGACACAAGATGGTCTTGGTGAGAAACACTTTCCTCAGTAAGATGGAGTGTTGAGTTCAGGTGTACCAAGGGAAGTGGTTCCCTTGTGGTTGTGGGTCTCTAAACACAAGAGGGAAATATTTGACTCGTTGTTCCTTATTCTTTATTTCTAATTTCACTTTTACATTTTCCTAATTCAAAAGGGTGAAATTTGTCACTTGAGTGAAAAGTGACTATTAATTCACTTTGTGGGTGAATTGGGAGACATAAAGTGAACTATGGAAACTTAACCCAAAGTGGGTTTTGAGTTCATAATCTTTTTGAGAGATATCGGCCATGGATTAGATATGGCTTGGAGTGATCCTAGCCATTGATATTTTAAGTTTCCTTATGATTCCTTAAGAGGGGAACATAGGGAAAAGTGAGACTCATTCTATCTTTTGTTCACTTGGAGAGGAAGAGGAGAGCAATGGACATGGGAATGGAATCAAAGGAAAAGGGAAGCAAGGGAACCTCCTTCCATGGAGGGCTCTAGGAGGATTTGGCTTCCATTTATTTGTGGTGTTCATGCTTTCTTGGAGGAGGGTTCACTATAGGAGGATGGCACACACATAGAAAGGAGGTATTATACTTGGAAGATTGTTGATTGGAGTGTCTTTTTTGAGAGGTAGCACACAAGGGAATATTTTTGTTCAAGGGTTTCCTCTACAAGGCATCAAGCATCAAGGGTGCAAGGCTAGAGTGGGATTGAGCAATAAATGAGGAGGGCACACCATGCTTGGGCACACTCACCTTCTTGGAATTGTATTGCAGCTTCAGAGGGGATGCCTTTGTATCAGGTTCAACTTGTCAAAGGATTGCTTGATCTTTTGTTGATATTCATGTGCTTTGTCCAGTAGTTGCTCCCTAGACTGTTGCACTTCTACCAACGATTGTATTATTCTGATCATATCATCAGGTTCTCCTTGGTAGTCTTGGAAGAATTTTTCCACGGGCAGGGAAAGCTGAGAAGGAAAGATATCCTCAACTCTATACGCAAGTTGAAAAGGAGAGACACCAAGAGACCTCTTTGTTATCACTCTATCATCCCACAAGGCAAATTTAAGCTTTGAATCCCATGCTTTCTTGTTGTCTTCTAACAATCTCTTGATGATATTTATAAGGATATTGTTAGAGGAATATGCCAATCCATTCCCTTGGGGGTAGTAAGGAGTAGAATGAACCAATGTAATCCCATACTGTTCACAAAACTTGATCAATGGTTCATCCTTGAAAGATGCAACACTATCAGTAACAATTCTGCTTGGACAACCAAATCTCACCATAATATTCCCAAGAAAACTAATGATTACCTTGTGAGAGACATTCCTTGTAGGGATAGATTCTATCCACTTGGTAAAGTAATCATTGGCAGTCAAAATCCACCTATGTTGATCACTTGAAGCGGGATGAATTTCCCCAATAAAATCTAGGAGCCACCATTGAAAAGGACCTATAGCTACCATAGGCTTCAATGGCAAAGATTTGAGCTGCTTCTTTCTAGAAAAATTTTGACACTTGAAACAAGCTCTAATATTTGTACAAACGTCAGTAAAGAGACTAGGCCAAAAATACCCAGCTCTGAGAATCTTATAGGATGTGGTTCTCTAGAAGTGATGGCCTCCACATAAACTGTCATGAAAATTAGACACAATCTTTTGGGCCTCCTGTGGATCTAGACATCTCAAAATCACTCCTACAGGATCTTTCCAATACAAAACTTGGTCAATAAGACAATATTTGATTGATTTGAGCTTCAAAGCTCTTACTTTGTTCTTCTCCAAACCATTAGGAGGCTGCAACTTCTGTAGAAAATATATAATGTCCTTGTACCAAGTGCATTATGCCAATGGAGGGCTAACTTGAGAACCTTTATCAGAGAATTCAACTTGTTGATTTTTTGAGCTAATGTTTATGAAATTAACTCCCAAATCTTTGCAATTTGATTCGTCCAACAACCTAGATAAACCTTGTCCTTTAACCAATTTAGTGGGTTTTATTTCAAGGTAAAATTCAAGAATTTTGGCAATCCATTTGCTCCTCCTTCTGTCTATGTCAGGATGAATAAGAATTTCTTTCACCGAGGTTGAAGGGACATATGCAACAACTTTTGAATGAAACACATATACTCTGAAATACTTGAGGGCTTTGACCAAAGCATAGGCCTGCTTTTCCATGATGTCATATTTTATTTCAGCATCCCTCAATGCCCTACTGAAAAAGGCAATAGGCTGCTCTAACCCTTCTGCATTTTTCTACAATAAAACAACTATTACTATGTCAAATGAAGAAAAATAAAATATCAGAAAATCCTTAGAGTAGTTAGGGTTGATGAGCATAGGTGCTTCAGTCAAATCCTTTTTGATTTGATCAAAATAATTTTGAGACTCAGTAGTCCATTTGACTTCATTTCCTTTCCTCAGCATGCAATATACTTTACCAATTCAACAAAATTTGAAATGAACCTTCTCAAAAAATTGATTTTCTTGGAGAAAGAATGAACTTTTTTCTTGGATATAGGAAGAGACAAGGTCTGGATGGATTCTACTTTTCTTGAATCAATTCTTACCCCTTCATATGATACAATGTTCCCCAATAATTTCCCCTCCTTCATAGCAAACAATGACTTCTTAGGATTGAGAGAGAGACCAAACATTTTGCACTTCAAGAAGACCTTTTTCAAATGATGATAATGTTATTTATCAGTTTGTGAGAACACTGCAATGTCATCCAAATAGATGACTACAAACTTGTCCTTATCCCCAATAAAGGTAATGTCCATGGCTCATTGAAAGGTCGCTTTTGCATTCATCAATACAAAGGGAATTTTAGCATACATGAATGTGCCCCAAGGAGTGGTGAAGGTTGTCTTCTCTCTATCTTCAGGAAATACAAAGATCTGATTGTAGCCAGAAAATCCATCAATCATAAACATCCTAGATGAACCTTACACCCTCTGCAATATGTGCTCCATCTTTGGTAAGGGGTAATTATATTTCTTAGAGCTTCTATTCAAATTTCTGAAATTGACACAAAGTCTAATTTCTCCATTCTTCTTTCTCACTACGACCAAGTTAGCGACCCATTCAGAGTATCTCAAAGGAATGATAATCTTGGCATCCAAAATATTTTTTACCTCTTTTTCCATAATAGGCAGCATCATAGGATTCATCTGTCTCAAATTCTAACTAAATGACTTGGTCTCTTCTTTCAAAGGGATATTATGTTCAATAATGTTTGTGTTGTATTTTCTCAAATCTTCATATGTTCAGGAAAACACATCAACAAACTCTTTTAACAACTCAACATATTCATCCTTTTGTTCCTTTGACAAACTGCTAGACAACTTGACATATTTTGGATCCTTCTCTGTACCCACATTGCATTCAGTCACATCAGCATCATTAGTTGAACCTTTAACCTTTACAACCACATCATTTATGTCGACCAATATCTCCAAAGGAACTAGTCCCTTTGGAATATGGTTACTAGGAAACTTAACAATATGATGGTTAGCAATTTTATTTAGAAAAACATCAGCATTAGGACTGCTTTTATTATCATGATCTTGATCAATATACAAGGCATAAAACTCATCCACAGTCTAAAGAAATATTTTAATCTCAAGATCATCCTCAAAAACCTTCCAATGTTTGACATTGTCAGTTATAGAGGGTCTATACTTCACTTCTACATCATACTTGAGTTTAGGTGGCTAAGGAACTCTGAAATTACTTGTTGCAACAACCAAATAATCAACCATGGTGTTTTCCTCTCTTGGAATAAACAAGATATTGAAAGCTAAGAAGAAACTGTCAATAAGATATCAAAATTCATTTATGTAACTCCTTAGCCTGGGGTGCTTAGCTTGATACATATTTTTTATTTGAGGGACAATTAATTTAGCATATCCAAACAATAGCTCTCCAATCCCCATGTCTTTGGCATCCCTCAAACCCAAAACAAGAGCTTCATATTCTGCCACATTGTTGGTAGTTTCAAATTCGAGCTTGTAGGAAAAATATATGGTCTCTTGAGTAGGTGAAACAAAGACTACTCCAGCACCAACACCTTCCTTAGAAGAGGCTCCATAAAAAAACATCTTCCAAACAGAGGTAATTGGAGGAGAATCTTCACAAAAGGTAATGGACTATTTTCTGATTTCAAGAGGAGGTTGAGGAGCATCAATGAGCTGCAATATACTGGATCCTAAATCAGTATCAAGTGAAAAAATAGGATGGTTGGTGGGGTTTGATTCATCACTGATAATGTAGTCCAACTTAGCTTCCCTTTAAATCCTTCTATGCTCCCCCCCCCCCAAACACGGGAATGGTGGCATATGTAAGGTCCATCTGCAAGGTTCCCCCTAGTCTTTTTATCTAAGATCTTGACAAAATCATACCAAACTTAGGGGGGACATCAACTACCACAATATCCACGACCACACTTTTCATGGGAAACTGAAACAAGGTCACAACCATATCTTTGATAACCCCAAGACACTTCACTTTCCTAGAGTTAAAATAATATAACTCATGGTAAGTTTTTGTAATTTCCAACCCAAGTTCATCCATGACTATTTTTGGCATGAGATTGTGAGATGCCCCTGAGTCCATCAAGCAATTATGCAACACCTTATCATGAATGTTTAGCGATGTATAGAAGGGAATCATCTCTATCTTCTATCAAAGGTCCTAAGATGACTGTTGGTTTTTCATCTTGAAGGTTGACTGAACCAGTGGAATTGGAGGAGGGTTCGAGCTGCAACATTTTGGAAAGATATTTTTTGAATTCCTTGTTTTTTATCAGCTCCAAAAAAGGTACAGGGATTTTGATTTTTTGAATCTCACTTTCAAAGTTGAAGGAAGATGAATATTTCATAATCTCCCATACTTTGGGTAGGATTCTTAACCAAATCTTGAGGGCTTTGTGCATATTTTTCTTTGCTGCCAACTGCCACAGCCTTAGCAGAATTTTCTGTTTTAGTGGGCTGATCATAAGTATCAATCTTTTCCTCTTTCTTTTTGGATCTCATATTATATCTATTAGAATTTTATTTTGTTTTCTCTCCCTTACTCAATTCATTTATTTGATTATCCATTAGGGATTCCTCATATGCATATTGGGTCAAGTGAGGGGATGAAGAGGTGTCACCTAGGCAATGGATTTCATGATCATTTTCTTCATCCTCTCCTTCTTCATCAACAACACAGTTGTTTTGTAGAGGATCTTGGACATTTTTTATCATCCCTATTTATGTTTCTTGGATCTCTTGGAAGGATCTGAGGAGAATTATTTGGTCTTCTGAAGTTACCTCTGTTATCAGTATTATGCATATTCCTATAGGTTTGTTTTCCTTCAAGTTTTAACTTCTCCATATCAGTAGAAAGTGATTTTACTAATTTTGTAAGTTCATCAACTTGAGGATCAACAACAAAGGAATCAGAGGTTGAGGCTTCAAATCTATTTTTTCTCTTGTCCCTATCGGATTTTCCCCTAAGTTTATCATATGCCACTATGTTAGATTCTACCTCCAAGGCTGCATCTTGCATATGAGCTAAGGAGGAAGATCTTATTTCTCTCAGTAGAAGGAAAATCTCAAGGTCAAAAGCATTGGCATAGGTGATCTTGGTAGAGGTTTTTTTAGGCTTTATTTCAGCAGGGATCTTGTTGTACATTTTATTGAATCTCTTGGAGAATTTAGAAACATATTCTCCCTCTTTCCTCTTAAGGGATCCAAATTTTGTGATATAATAAAGAAAATCTTTTCTATCCCCCCACTGTCTCAGGAAATCATCATCTAAATCTTCAATCCTAGCAATAGATCCAAGGGTCAAACCCCTAAACCATTCCCTAGACTCTCCATCAAGGCTCTGGATAAATACTCTCATCCATACATCCTCATTCTCAATGTTTAGATTGTCTGCATAACTATAAAAGGAAACAAGGTGTTCTTCAGCAGTTATGTCTTCTTCTCCTCTAAATTTGGGCATGTATTTTAGGTAATCTCCAGCAAGGAGAGCATTCATAGGATGAGGTAAGATAAGAGGGGCATACCTGGAATCCACTATGGAATGCATCCTATTTCTAGGAGCATTAGAAGCTACCATTGGATTTTGAACTGTAGGATAACAAGGAGGAGAAGGAGATTTGATTGTGTGTAGCTTAGGAGAAAAAGGAATGTAGGAAGGAGGGATCTCAATTTTCACAGCAGAAGGTTGATTCTAGGAAGAAGATGGTATAGGTTGCAAGGGAGATGAGGTTTCCTCCTCTTTGGCTACATAAATTGTGATAGGAGGAGGAGTAGAAAAACATAAGGTAGGAAAATCTTCAAGACTCTCAAGTCTGAACCACTTCACAATATCAAGAGAGGCAAGGATTTCAAAATTTTCTTCTTTCAATTCTGGGTCAAAAGAGGAGTATTCAACAAGAAAATTTTCAAAATCCAAATTCTTAGAAACTTCAACAAAAGGTAAAGGAGGAATACTTTTTATAACCACTAGTGTATTAAGAATGGAATTAGACAACTAACCAAAAGTGCCTGATACAACAACAAAAAAAAATTCTTGAGAAGCTTTTCCCTTCTTGATTATCTTCTCTAGGTCAGCTTCAGGTGTAGCCAGAGGTAGTTGTGGAGTTGAACTCGTATGTCTACCTTTAGGAGCCACAACTGAAACAATAGAGTCATTGGGTGCAAGTTGCAATCTTCAATGTATTGAATTCTAATGCACCTTCAGAATTAGTAAGCTTTGTCGTTCAATCCCAAGTAAATGTCTTCAATTTGTTCCCCAACAACGACACCAAGAATGTTATCACTAGGAATCACCCTCAGATTGCAGAGAGGATAAAACCAGTACCCATCATATTATGTGTAAATGTAAATGAGTGTTTAAAAGGTCAAATGGACAAGACTTAGGATAATAATGTTTTAACTCAAAAATCTGGGCTAGCATGCACAAGTAATTGAGGTCTTGATCAACTTCAGTCAGTAATTGGGAGTAAAAGTGAATAGAAGGAAGACTTTGGTGAGGGAAGTGTAGAGGTATTCTATTGACATCAGTTCTTCAAGCAACCTAAGGAGGAAAAACTCAAACACAATATCTTCTTGAATTTAAAGTTTAAAGAACACTGCAAAACATCATAGCAGTACTATAATCAAATGTTCATCATAATAAAGCCATAACAATCTCACGTGAATCATTCAATCATGAAAAGTTCAACATAAGAGGCAACAAGATGGAATAAGACAAACTGACTTTAATTAATAAAAAATTCTCAAGTCCAGTACATAACCAAAGAACCAGTCTGCTTAATCAAAATATTACAATAAGGGAGCCCCGCTCAACCATTCGAACCTTCTAAATCATTTGGAATATCTATTTATAACAAAAAAGGAAGGCAACAATTGGAGGTGCGAGCTGACCTTCCTCCCATAGGATTCTCCAAATCATTTATTCAATCTAACACCTGTGCTAACATCTTTTTAACAAACTTCTATAAAAAAAATGAAACATGTTGGCAACCAATCCAACAAGATTTAAATGACATTGTCTCTCTTAATGCACATTCCTTTCCATGCCAAGTGTCCTCCAGGGGTTATATTTTGTCACCATGATACCACCTATGATCCTATCTTTTCTCCACATCATAAACCACCCAAAAGAGTGATGAATTAAAAATCCTTGATTCCACGTACCAGTTCGTAGCGCCATTCAATAGCGCGTTGGGTAGCAAGTTTTTGTAGCGCCCTTGTAGGCATATTTCGTAGCATCAATCCAAAACAGGCCTGTAGTTTCCGTAGCACCGATCTTGTATATCACTGTGTGCAATTTCGTAGCGCTCATTATGAATTAGCCTCTGTGAATTTGGTGGTGCCATCGCTAAAATGGTCCTGCAGAATTGGCAGCACCCATCATCAAAACATATATGTGGATTTGGTAGTGCTATTGTTACATAGTCCCGTGTAATTTATAGTTCCACCTTTAAGTTCATCTTAGAATATTTGATAGTGTTTTGTAGAACTGGTAGTGCTACTGTGTACTTCAGCTAGGAGCTTTCATAGCACTTTAGGTAGAAAAATGGCAGGACATACAATATAAACGATTATGCAGTGCCATGGTGCTACAGAATGTATGTGATCTTTCTGTATGATAAGACTAATCCTTTAGAAATCACAAAAACTTTGAGAATATATCTTAGAAGCCTGTATATGCCTATATAGGGGGCAAAAATAATACATCCTTGATCACTTACTCTTGCAAAAAGAGACCACTCTAAAAAATGAAGCTTATATCCCCCAATTATTTCATCAACCTAGCACTCCTCCTTCTTGTAGGAGAGCTTCCTTTGATCACAACAATTTTTTTTTCCTTTGCAGGGATAGTCTTCTTGACTGCAAGTGTTCTCTTCTTCACTACTGGTTGCTCTCTTTCAATGGCAGCTTCTACCAAAACATTCAAATTCCTCTAGGCCAATTCATCCTTGAAGTTTTGCAATTCTCCCTTGAGATTTCTATTTTGAGATTGAAAGCCTTTGTTTAGCATGTAAAGGTTATTTAGTTGCTTATGGAGAGGCAGCGCTCTTCTAGCTACAAATTTTGCTAGATCAAGGGTGTTGTTTTAATTATCCATGAGCTCTTTCATCTTTATTTTGTCTTCCAACCCTTCTACTTTCAAAGAATCAACCTCCTTCTGAGCCTCCTTGAGATTTCTAGTCAATCTTTTGAAAGTGTGATTACTAGTTGGAGTGTTGAGGTTGATAACCTCAATAGGCTTCTTCATGGCTTCACCTTCATCTTTCTACTACACAGGGGCTCTATCTATCACCTCAATAGGCTTATAAATTCATTTGCCCTTATATTTGTTTTTCTTTAGAATTGAAACCTTGGGCAGGACTTGTGCTTCAACATCCTCCTTGAGAGTTGATGATCTAGTAAAAGGCTTCATGAATTTTATGTTAGTTGCTGGAGTAGGTGAAGAGAAATGAAATTTTCTTCCCTTCTTGGTTGTGACTTTGGTGGATGAAGGGACTTCTTCCAATTCAGGTGCAGGAGGGGGTGAAAAGTCTCTCTGTGGAGAACGATAAACCTCCCTCTTTGTTTCTTCAAGTTCCTTGATGACTTCTTGGTCTTGAGTAGGGGATTTTCTCTTTCTTTTCCTTCTTTTTCTTGATGGAGCGTCACTAGTGGATGGAAAAGGACTTTGCATCTTTGAGTGAGGATTTGAAGCTATGTCCAATTTCATGTGAGCAGAAACAATGAATTGTTCCCAAGGAATGTTCCTCTTCTTCAATTCTTCCATCAATCTAGAGTGAAAGACACTAGTGTCCATGGCCTTGAACTTGGCTTGGATTCTATCATACATCTTCCCCATGCTCCTCAAAAGATAGAAATGGATATTAATTTCATATTTACCCATGAAATGAAGAAAAAGCCTTATATGGTACTGGTATAACATATTAAACCTTCCCTCACATGTAAGGTATCTCTGGATGATCTTCAACATTTTGTCAAAATCCTCAACTAGATGGCTTCTAGGAACTCCCTTGGAAAAATGGTTTGTCTGGTAATATGGTTTGAGGAAGTCCTTGGAGAAGGAAACATTTAAATTCATGGATTTAAACCATCTCTCACCAGTATTAGGAATCCATGTGGCTGCTGCAATAGAGGCTTCAGACAACTCAAACTCAAGGTCTCCTACCTTAGTCTTAAGGCCATCAAAATGTAAGGAAAATTTCCTTTCCACTTCAGGATGTCCCCTTTGCGTGTTTTGGAAAAAAGAGAGGCATCCCACCCTTTGAAAAACTTCCCTAACCATTGGCTCTGCATCAAATAGATGCATGTCTGAGGGTTCAATTCTGACCACAGTTCCTCCCTTGTGAGATTTATTCCTTTGAGGTGTCTCCATGAGTAAAGACAAGGGATCAAAGGTTATGGTATAGTGAAGGCTAAGGGAGAAAACATAGGTAGACTTCAATGAGAAAATGACAGTGAATAATGGTTGTTGTATCCTAATATTCTCCTCTAACTCACCTTGTTTTGATAGAACACTAATTTGATGGATTTTGAAAGGTAGGAAGTGAAATTTCCCCTCCCCTTACTGTCTGTAGATCTCAAGTTGAAGAGTGATGATATAGTGAAATTAAAAACTGTTGTAGGGGTCTTTGAATATCGGAAAGTAACACTCCAATCCAAAAAAAGAACAACATAGTGAAAACAAGGGAAAGGTAGTGACGTTTCAACAACACTTTTTAGTAGCGCAGTGTGCACACAAGGAACATGTGCTTGCACTGGCACTCAAAACTCAAGAGCAGAATGAACTAACGTCTTTGATAGTTGAAAACCAGGTGAAAATGGCTGAAAGTCTATGAGAGGGAAATTATGGATGCAGAGGGATGAAGGAGGGAGTGATTTGAAATATCGGTCGCTACCAAAACTCAGGCAATAGATATCCCAAGAATTTGTTATGCAATGGAGGGATCTCATAGAATACCTGGAGGAGTAATTGACAATTTGAGGCTCTGAAATTGGTTAGGAAACCACCACAACCACCTCATCTTCCAAATCATCCGTAGAAATTGATCCCGTAGCATTGCATGCAACTGGTTTGAACTAGCGGTTTCAACAATGTCGAGTTTGAGAAAGTTCAAATATTCAAAAACATTATCAAACTCATTAAAAAACAAATCTTAATATCCATCTTTAATGAACCATGGAGCTGAAAAAAAGGTAGATCATGACCTCAACAAATAATGACGAATCATGGCAAGGAATAAAGACAAGGAGTGTGCTACAAAAACTCCTAGTGAGTTGGCAATGCCCTTTTTCAAAAAGAATGATTTGACCCACCTTTAATCGGACATAGGGATAACATGGCAAGGATAAAAGGTATGAGTCGAAAGAGTGGCATGTCAAGTCATGAAGGTCATGGGATAGGTTATTCTTGGTGTCAAGTCATGAGGTGAGTCAAAACCATAAGCCATAAAATGAACCTAGGCTTAAAATCTATGTGAGGGCCAAAAATGAGCCAAAAACCAAGTCTTTATTTCTTCAAGCTAACCTAAGAAAATCACACGAAGAAAAATAAAAAATAAAAATTGAAGTCTAAAGGCTAAAAATTTAAACCTATGGGATTAAATACCCAAGGAAACTTAGTGTGATGACACTCTCTTTGCCCCTTCTGAAAAGCTTGTATCTTGACTTTTTCCTTGATCTTTTTAAAATTATCAACAAATTGATAAGCTGGAGAAAGAGGATTCCTTTGATAAAAGGGAGACCAATTTCCCTTGATCAAAGTGATGAAAGACTCATATTTCAACCATATCCTATTGAAATTTAGAGTACTTTCAGGTTTTTTAGGACCTTGTTTGATTTCTAAGAAAACCGAGAAACGATCAGAAATCCCTCTGCTTCCAATCGATTTTGGCATCATAAATTGTCTTTCCAGGAGAGAGTCTGCCACCAAGAAACGATCCGGTATTTTATCCACTCTGTCTTCTCCCACCCTATTTTTCTTCCAAGTAGGCTTAAGGCAAAATAGTTCCACATCAATAAGGTTTCTTTTTGTCAAATTTTGAGTGAAAAATCCCATGAGAGGGTCATATTGAGCATGAGGCCCCCAAACTTCTTCTTGCCCCAAAGAAAAATTTAGATCTTCTCCCAAAGTGACTAAGTTGCCTCTCCTAAAGGATTTACTAAAAAAGGATTCCCAAAAAGGAACTCTATATTGATAGGGTCCATAGATATTTATGATCTGCAGGTCCTCCCCTAGATCCTAAGCCCTGAAAGACATCCTGATTTCAGAATCCAAACCCCAAAAATTTAGAGCCTTCACCGTCTTGAGATTCCATCCCAAGGACAAACCTCCATATCTACCTCTTACATCCAAAGTCACAAATTGCCATCGTGTAAACATTCCTTCCAGCTAAGATTTCACCTCCTCCCCTTTTCCTAAAGTCTCCTGAAGTAAGATTACTTCTAGGTGTTCAATATTGACCACCCTTTTTAAAGCTGGTCTTTTTAGGGGACCAACAAGACCCCTGCAATTGAAATTCATTAATTTCATACCGAACCCCTCTTCTGGGCTCGCATGGATCTAAGCACCCACTCGATAGACTATTGTTTTCCTTCCAAAAGATCATTTTTGGCCTTGGATTGAGCCTTTTAAAGAAAATATTTCCTCCCTCTTCCCCCTCTATCCAGGGCTCTATGTTGCTCCTTACCCAGGCCCCTCAAAGGATTGGAAATTGTGTGAGAGCAAAGGAAGTATCTAGAGGAGGAGGTTTCAGAGGATGACGAAGAGGTTTCCTCCTCAACACGACTAGCCCTCGATCCATAGGAACTCTCTGAAAGGGGTAGGTCACAGGTTGACAGGTCGCCCGCTTGAGCTAGGGTAATGGAGACTTTGGTGATAATGATAAATTTCTAAGAGCCTCAATCCACTCATTGCTAGAAAAAGTTACATTTTTTAGAAAGAAATTTATAAAAGAGAAAGGAGGGCTATTGTTACTTGAAAATAGCCCTAAGTACTCTGTTGGAGAAGATCTAAGAGCTCTCTGACTTTTGCCTGAGAACCTAGGGCTGCATACTAGATCTGGGACTATAACCATATCATGCTGCCAATTCTCCTCGGCTTCCTGCTCCAAGACGTTATCGGGCGATGAAACTTCTTGTAATGCCTCCTTTTCTAAAGGTATTCGTCCCTTCTCCTTATCCCTACTTCCACTCTGCTCCACCGACTTCTTTTTCCATCCTAGTGTTCTGAGACGGATATTGCAGTTCACCACCACATGACCATATTGATGGCACCTTCGGAAATGAAAGGGAACGTTTTCATAGTCCAATTTTTTAGTGTGAATATATGGACGCCATTTGACATCCAATTCTTCTCCCAACCCTTCTCTCACATCGATACAAACCAAAATTCGTGCAACTTTCCTTTTCTTAGTATCTTCAAAGGACATATCAGCTTTCAAAATATCCCCAAGAAAGTTCCCAATGTTCTTGAAGTGTTCTAGAGTCCATAATTGGAGCGGAAAAGTAGGAAGTCTAACCCAAACTGAGATTTTATCCATCCTTTCTTTGTTGGTGTCGAACAGAGGAGACTAGGGCTTGAGTAACAAAGGAGCACTTTTAAGACTCCAGTTCTTTCCCAACACCCACATGGAATGTTCTTGCTTCAAAAAGTTGAAAGAAAACCAGTTTCAAGTTAGTTCAATAATCTCTAGAACATAACCAAGTTGATCCAACAAGACCGATCGTGCCCATTCTACCATTGTCTTTAGGAAAAAGGATCTTCCACTTGCTCTACCTACTAGGGTTTGATTGGCCATCTGGATAACTCGATGAAGCCCTACTTCCTCCCCGAGAACCAAAATCCCAAGTTTTCCCCTCGTATTTAATCATTTCCACTTTCGACTCTTGTCTCCACCAAGTCTAAAACTCGACCTTCCTTCGTTTGTTCTTCTGAATTTCTCAAAACATTCTAGTCCATTTTGTGGCGACCCAGAAAAATCCCTTTTCCCACAACACCCTTGTTTCTCATATGCATCAATAATAGATGAAATAAAACATGAATTTGCCAAATGAGGAGGTTGGGGCTCAACCCTAGAAAGGGGCCAAGAAGAAAAATTGGGCAACAAGCCTTCAACTGTCTCTACAACCGGGGAAAATAGATACGATTATAACCCACTAGGGCTACATACTTATGCATGATGGGGGGGGGATTTTTCAAATAAATATTACAATCATTAGTCATGAGGCCCCACTCGGAACAACTTAAACCATATGAATGCTCGGACTGAGAGTGATTAAACCCTAATGACAAATATAACGAGATATTCTAACGAAAATGTGATATCGACCCTGACGTGGATGCAATGACTGACTCAATATATGGACGAGACAAGGAAGAAAAGAGGGTAAATCCATCTAAAAATATGGGCCCTTCACCTTTCATCCCATGAAACTCTTGACTCATCCTTTATGTCCCTTCACTAGAAGACAATCATCCCCAATCCTCTAGACTACCTCCAACTGTCACCGCCCAAATGTCAATATCCTCCAGGTGGTCAGAGGAATAATCCACGTGTTCCTTAGGATCCATACTGAGAAACTGCATTTATCTCCCACACTGTGACCGCAAAGTGCTTTTATTTGTTCAAGCCGACCTTGATCTATTCAAATGTATGAAGGTCAAAATACTATGTGGACATAAATTATCCAGTATTATTCAAAAAAATGAAATTAAGTTAGTGTGAGAATCCACCTCACATAGTTTCCTATTCTCAAGAAGAATTTGAGAGTCTCATGGATGGTTGAGAGATTTTCTCAGACCAAAATCCTAATTTGGTGCATCTTGAGAGATATTTCCTCCTTAAAATCCTTGAGAGATATTTTCTCCCTAAAATCCTTGAGAGATATTTTCTCCTTAAAAATCTTGGAGATCCCAATTTAGTGGATCTAGTGAGTGATATTCTCCATGGTGGTTAAGCCTACCAATCCTATATATTGAGAGCATTTCCATGGTGAAGGGGGGAAGGAATCCATTTGAATTATCATCATTTTGATCTCAAGACATTCATCCAATGGATGGACTGGAGAGCTTGGAGAAAATTTTTGCAACATCACAAGTGATTTGTAAGTGTCTTCTTATTAGCTTTCCATTAGTATCAACTTGGCCTATTCCTTTCACTATGTTGTTCATGATAGTTTCTTTTCTTAATTTAAATTGGGTATGAGGTGAAATTGACTTGGAGTGGGGGTTCGACTCGGCTTGGAGTTACAGGAATGACAATTTTTTAATTTTCCTCTGGCGGGAAAGACAGATGCTTTCGGTTTTGAGGTTTCTGTTCTAGGAGAATCTGTAACAATGGAAGAGGATTATCCTCTATTGGGTATACACTTCCATTTTTATTATTTTTATTAAGCTAGGAGTTAGCCACTATAGGTTTTTTCAGGGGTCTGAACTACACTTTCCTGGTATTTAGCGGAGTTTCCATGACATAGGCATTGTGTGAATTTGGAGGCGATGGTGGGGTCATTGTTTTATCCATAGTATTGACTGTCCTTTTCCTCCATTGGTTTCAGTGTGCCCCTGCAAAAATTTATAACTTTGTTTACTGTTGTTATCGCCTCTTTCTTTAACTTCCTTTAGTTGAGTTACAATTAGTGAAGTTTTTTGACTTATTTGGTGGTAGCTGGAAGCGTTATCACCTCCTTATTTAACATCTTTTAGTCGAGTTACAATTACTAAAGTTTTTCAACTTATTTGGTGGTAGATGGAAGAGTTATCGCCTCCTTATTTAACATCTTTTAGTCGAGTTACAGTTACTGAAGTTTTTTGACTTATTTGTCGGTAGCTTGAAGAGGTGTCAGTATTTATTCTGTTTTCTTTTCTTTTCTTCTATCCTTTGTAGGTAACTGTGTTAACTTCTTGGAGCTTTTAATGTTCTCGACAGTTTTCGTATTTAGGATTAAACGAGGTTAACAGATGGACTATTTTCCAAACGAAGCCCATGTGACTATCTGTTATTAGTTTAATGGCCTCTATTTATATTGGTCAGTGGTGACACCTGCATATTAGGCTTACTAGTGGAATACAGGTGGCCACTAATGGATCCTATTGAATTTATCGCTTTAAATGATGAGGTCAGATAAATGATGGGAGAGGCGGATGAAAGACTTTGGTAGGAGGTTGGTCTTTTCACAACCATTGACAACTTGTGGAAACAAGAAACAAATCACTTCTCTTCTGTCCCAAAAGAGTTTGCACCTCTTGTTCGGCCACTCGACAAGAGTCCTCTCTATGGTGAGGAAGACTACCTTCCTTCTCACCTAGCTACTTTACCTAACTTAACAAACTCTGGGATGGAAGCTCTGAGGCTATCCTTTGAAGGAAACCGGGGTTCTGCGGATAGATGGGAAGGATTTACTAGTGATGGGAAGAAGGATATTAAGAAACCATTAACAACTCACAAGTATAGAAGGCAGTAGAAGTCGAATAAGATTCTGAGGAGACTGGTTTTGTAGTGTCCATTTTTTTTAATTTTAAACATCAAATAATTAATCAAACATAAACTGTAACAGTTACTTGATTTCAAACTATTCAATAATTCATTTTTATAGAAGCACATACGCATTTTAAATTTAACAACGAATATTAAAATTTTATAACAGAATAAAAACAAATACATAATTTTAAATAGCTGGGTCTGATGCTAATTCGCCTTGCTGCCTTGCTGTCGCCTTCCTGCTGCCTGATGCACTGACCAACACTGCCCAAACCTACTATCCTCCCTGCCAACTAGGACAACTACCTAGCTCCAAGATATCATATGGATATCCTAGCTCCCGTGCCCAAAACCCCCAGCAAACCGATGCCCCTGAACTGATCCTCCCGACTCCAGAACTCACTCTCCTCCCAGCAAATCCAAGAGAGCCCCAAAATCCATCCCCCCAATCTCTCGTAGAATGATCCCCCTTCGTAAACCTCCTTCCCCTCCATATCCTTCCTTCACCGCCTCTTGCATTTACTTTCTTATCCACCCATTTATTACCCTATCCCCTCATAATTAATATCTTACCCCTTTTAATTAATATCTTATCCCTTTCCGTGTACGTAACTATTTTTTTTTTAATTTAACAATATAACTTATTATCCCTTTTAAATTTAATACCCAAGTGATTTAATATAATAGGTAGTTAATTAATTAATTAGTTAATCAAAATTATAACCTTTAATTAATTTATAAATATTTAATTAGTATCTTTATACCAATCTTGTTTAATTAATACCATGTTAAGACAATTAATCCCCTAATTAATTGTTACTTAATAAACCTTAAACATTTATTCAACTAGGGTTGTTACATACACCCACCCTTCAGGAAACTTCGTCCCAAAGTTAAGGTATCTTATGGTACAAGGAAAAGAAGCACGGTTCACACATTCATAACAATTAACCGACATTATCAGTAAGTAAGTCAAGAAAACTCATACATACTAGTGTATATGTACAAGAATTGCATGTGTAGATAGTACATACAATTCTCAAAAGGTGGTGTCACATACACCCTACCTTCGAGAAACATGTTCTTGAGGTGGTCAAAAAAGTGAGGGATAGTCTCATCGTAGTGTCTCGGTGTCTTCCCAAGTAGCAGATCCTGGACTATACTTGTCCCACTGGACCTTAACTTGGTCTACCAGACGATTTCTGAGTTGTCGGACTCTATGGTCCAATATGCGTAATGGTTCTACCGTGAGGGTTCCCATGTCCGATACCTGCAATTCCTTCCAATTTGGTTTATGTGATTCATCAGCAACATAATGACGTAAAACAGATACATGAAATACATTATGAGTTTTATGCAAGTGGGGTGGCAGTATGAGACGATATGCAACGGGTCCAATTTTCTCTTGGATCCTAAATGGTCCTATAAATTGGTGTGACAACTTTTTCCCCTTCCCAAACCGTATGGTACTCTTATTAGCCCTGATACGAATGAAAACCTGGTCTCCCACTTCATAACTTCAGTCGGTCCTATGTGCATCCGCATAGCTTTTCTGCCTATCCTGTGCTTCCTTTAGTCTCTGCCTAATCTGAATCACCTGTTCCTCCATTTCTTGAATCAATTATGGCCCAACTGTTACTTGGTCTTCTAGTCTATCCCAACTCAATGGTGTTATGCATGGCCTTCCATACAAAGCTTCGTATGGTGACATTCTGATGGAACTATGAAAACTGTTATTGTAGGTAAACTCTACCAAAGGTAGGTACTTCTCCCACTGGGTTTGATTATCCATTACATACATCCTAAGCATGTCTTCCATGACTTGATTTACTCTCTTAGTCTGCCCATCTGTTTTAGGATGATAAGTTGTGCTTAAGTTCAACTGAGTCCCCAA